>PVKA01006277.1:59479-73317 GCA_004027165.1 Ctenomys sociabilis
TTTTTTTTTTTTTTTTTTTTTTTTTTTTTTTTTTTTTTTTTTTTTTTTTTTTTTTTTTTTTTTTTTTTTTTTTTTTTTTTTTTTTTTTTTTTTTTTTTGGTTCCAGGTATTGATCTCAGGGCCTTGTGTTTTCCAGGCAGGCGGTTATGCTACTGAGCTATCTCCCCAACACACTGTGGCATTTTTCATTCACTTTTAAACACAAAATTACTATGATTTTAGGCTGGCCAGATAGCTCAGCACACTAAGTGCCTGCTTTGACAGACACAGAAACTGGGGTTCCATCTCGGGGCGTGCTGAGATGGTGACTGAGAGTAGGCGTAGTATTGTGCGCCTGTAATCCCAGCTCTTGGGAGGCTGAAAATAGGAAGATCACTGTGAGTCTGCTCTGTGTAGTTAGACCCAGTAGGCCCTGTACTAACAACAATAGCAACAACACAAAAAATTACTGTGATTTTAAGAAATGGAAGGACCACTGATACTGTTTATTAGAATTGTTAAATGTGATCACACAGTTTTCATTTGTAAGGTATGTCTCTGTAATTAAAATTTATGTTTCGAATGTTCTTTTAGATATGGGTGTTTTCATCTCATACTTCTGTAAGCTCTTCAGAGAGCAATGTATTCTCATTTTCTGATTATCTTACAAATAACCACTCAACTGAGGTTTTCTGTGTCACTGTCAATTCCCATCAGATAGTTTGCAAGTTGAATTTTCTAATGCAAGCAAAATTTATAGTTTAGCCAACCAATGTGAATAAATTAAAACAAATTTGAATGTCTTTTTTTTTTTCTTTCTCACTCTCTGTACCGGGAATTAAACTTGTGCTTGCCAGTCAGACATTTATGCCACTGAGCTGTCTCCCCAGCCTTCAAATGCTCTCTCTGTGTTATACTACTCACTGATCACTAAGGGATTTTACCAATTTAAAACAAATTCATTCAACATTTGTTTCAAAGAAAAATTATTATTTTAAATAGTACTATGAGATATTCTGTATGTTTCTATGGAGGTGATAATCAACAATTAGCAACTTCTAAGTGATAGACACTCTTAGAAACTGAGAATTTTCCTCTTTGAAGATCTCACAATTGGGAGGCATATTGTCTGAAACCCAGATGTCCAATGACGTGTTGCCATTTTTACTATAAACACATACTGTGTGCTCTGTATACAAATGTGTGCTCTGTATACAAATGTGTGCTCTGTATACAAATGTGATATGTTTGCACTCCATCTCTCATTGCTGCCTTTTATGCAACTGGATAAATTAGTTGTGTGCAGAAAAATATTAGCAATTGGTTATTTTATACAGAACTCAGGCAGAGACTAAAGCCTAGGACTCCAAATTTAGTAATTCTGCTGGGTTTACTGTATTATTTAAACTCTGTTACCTAAACAGTTTTCTGAAAATATTATTTCCTTATTGTATACATTTAATGTTGATTATTATCAGTGAAAACTCATCATGAGTATTGATTATGGTAATTTTTAGATTCTTAAACATTGAAAGTGTATAAACAATCTACTGGTTATTTCTAGACTCACTTTCTAATTTAAACTTTTATTTAATTTAAAAATCTATTTATTTATTTATTTATTTGGTACAGGGTCTCACTGTGCAGCTCAGATGGCAAGTGATCCTCCTGTCTCAGTGTCTCCAGGAATGGGATTGGATTACAGGCATGTGCAACCATGTTTCGATTGGGTGGCCGGCATGGCATGCCAGGGGTTCCCGGCTGGCATGACATATGGTAATGGTCATTGAATCCAGGTACTTGCACTTGCCATGCAAGTTCTTAGATCACCAAACTATCTCCCCAGCCCTAATTGCCCTATTAAAATGATAAATCAGTCTAGAGTGGAGGCTACCTTAATCTTTCTATCCTTAATCTCTCTGTTCTCCACATTCATTCTCTCTTTATGTGTCTCTGTTTCTTTCTTTCTCTGTCTCTTTGCATCTGTATCTCTTTCTGTTTCTCTCTATCTCTGTCTCTCTCTATTTCTCTCTCCCTCCCCCTATCTGGGCTTATCTCTTTATATTGGAACAGTTTAAATGCAATTATTGATGGCATAGTGAAGCTATTCACTTCTGTTTGAACCCTTAGGCTATTTCACATCTTTACTATAAAAGTTCATTGTTGTCATACAAAGTAAAGTGATTCTGTTTTTATGGTTTCCTAAACTTTTGAGGTTAATTTGTAGTAAGAAAAACTATATACAGGGCCAGTGACATAGTCTGGAAGGGTAACAACCTACCTGGCAAATGCGAGGTCCTGAGTTCAATAGCCAAACAATTTTCTATATTGCAAGATGTTTATAGAGCACTAGCATCTTGTAGCCACGTTAAGATTATATACCAGGAGACATGTTTGAAAGGACTAATATCCAGATATGGGATATATTTAGAATAGACAATTCTCTATTATTAATCATTTCAGGAATTCACTCAAACAAACCAGGAACAGTAGCCAACACCATTTTTCTTTCCTGTCCTGGCCACAGTTAGTAAACATGATGTATAAAAGTCTGGCTTTATTTCTTTTAATATGGACTACTTTGAAGGATTTTTCTAGGTTTAGAGGGGCCTATCATGTTGGACTGGCATTGTGCCCAGTACATTTTAATTTCTATGTCAATGTGCTCTGCTTCTTTTTCCTCCCTGGGGTGGAAATGTAAGTGGCCTCTAAAATAATAATGTAAGTGGCCTCTAAAATCAGACCACTTTTCTAAACTTGTGCCACTCTTAATTTTCAGGCAAACTCAGTATGTGATCTACATTCTGTCATCACTCAAATGTACCAATGACCAATATACTTCAGTTCATAGAGTTAAAACATTGGAGACTCCTTTATGGTACATTCATGTCTGTTTTCCTTATGTAATTCTATGCTTTAACTTTGAAGTCAACTCAAGCTATTGGAAAGTTGATTCAAAAATTTTTTTAACATCTGATACTTAAAAGAATTTACATTTGTTATAATAGTGTATGCAGTCTTCTCATTGTACGATCATAATTATATTCATAACAATATTTCCGTTTTTAATCATTTCTAACCTGCATGTGTACATAAGAGTACTTTTGGAGTGAGTTGGCATTAAACCATCCAGTTGAAAAACGTGCAATCAAGGTAGAACTGGAATTTTTAAATACAGAATAATATTAAAAGCCTCAAATACTGGCTAAACTTGAGTTAACTAAATTTGACAGTTATTGAAATATTTAAAGCACAACTAATTTGTAAATACAAACATAGCTTAAAGACCTTAAAGAATATAAAAATTTGCCCTGGAGCATGAATTGCAGCTACATGGTAGAGCATATGCCAAGTGTGTGTGACATCCCAAGTTTAATGACAGCCAGAGAAAACATTTTGCTTTAAACATTAAAATATTACCTATGAGATGTTACCGATTATATGGTGAATGCTGCTGTCAAGTGCCAGCCAGGGGAAGGTAGGTGTGTGAAATATTACTATATGTTTTCTTTTGATTTATTCACTAGATTTCCCAGTATGAATCTCTACATCTTTCCAACATTCAAAATAAGCTTGAAGGGAAATTAAAAAAAAAATATATATATATATATGTTTTAGGGATACATTTGTGTTATGTAATAAATATTTTATTTTCGGGGAATTAGTATGTATGATGATTGCACCTTATCCCTTCTCCTCAGTCTCTCCCTCCAGTCTCCCACAGTTGCTACTTCTTCTCTAATCCCCTCCCCATCCTCACAAAGGCTACTTCATGACTTCAACCAGCTATTTTTGATTTTTTGCTTTAAAATATTTGTACTACAGGTTTCTCACATATGAAGAAAATATAATACATTTAACTTGTTACATCTGTTTTATGCCACTTTGCATGCAAACTCAAAAAGCAAACACTTCAATCCATCTAGGACATTGAAGTAGCATAACCGAGGACATGGAAGAGAGAATCCTTCCAGAACTGCTTCAGAAAGGGACAAGGATAAAGAGACAATGTATTCAAAGTGAGTAAAAGAATTTTTAAAGGGGATGCATTACAAGAATTTTAAAGGTGATAAATGACTGTAACACATTGCAATATAAACATTACCATCACAGGAGCTGGTGAGATGGCTCAGTAGAATAAGCGGTTCCCTGGCAAGTGCAAGGGTCTGAATTTAATGCCCAAGTCTGCCAAAAAAAATTACATTAGTTTTTCAGCCAGTCCTTGTAAATGCCAAACATTCATTATAATATTTTTAATCTTAAGTAGAATTAAGAAATTTAAATAAATGAAAAGTAAAGAAAATATTTTAGTAAATAAATAACTGTGTCCTTCCATCAGATGCAAAATCCTCAGCAAAACTCTGGTTCAAACTTTGTTTCCACAACAAAATTATGTTTCTACAAACTGTACCCTGGAGGAGAATTTAACTTTGTGGTTTTAACCTACTAAATGCAGCAATGTATCCATATAGTGAAATATTAATATAAGTTATATATCAGAATCAAGGACTGTAAAGGAAGAAGTAAAGCAGATTATATCCAATAAAATAAGACTCTAAAAGAAGACAATGAAAGCTCATCTGAGAAGAAAGACAAGGAATTGTATTACCCTGAGGGAGATCTCAGAAGGAGCAACATGGGAATCTCACCAGAGCAGCCACTCAATTTCATGAGAGCTCGAGTTTGATTTCATTTTCCCAGTGTTATAAATTAAGGTGTACAGTATTCCTGAAAAACTTTCAATCAAATAGTCATGGCAACCTCAGTCACAAGAGAACACAGCATAAAACACTGTATAATTCACACACACACACACACACACACATACTCTTACATATTTGTACACATATATACTTTAGGACAGTATGATTGAACTTTCAAGGGTAATTTGTGCATAATGCATATGATATGTTTTATACATTTCATAAATGATAAATCAATTCAAGCAAATTTTTTATGCGCACATTTTCTCAGCATATATATATATATATATATATATATCTGCACAATCATAAATATAAACAGATATGCACAGACATGTTCAAGACACTAAAGATTTTTGAAGGCATTCAGTCTGACACTGTGATTCTAGAGTCACTGTCCCAGTGTGTGACCAGGATGGCATGGAGGATGAATACCTGCACGCCCTCCTTGAGCACCAGCAGAAAGGAGTCTTGAGGGAGCAGCTCTGAACCGAGAACTCTGGCTTTTATGCAGGACACAGGAAAAAGTGTGTCCAGGAACAGGGAGGTTTGGTGTGTGACATTCTTTGGGTTGTCATAAGCAATTTATCAGTCCAGGGAAGGACAATGCTTCCCTAATCTTTAACTATCCACACGAATTCCTATATGCTTTTATCTCACTCGCCATTCTCAGGCTGTAGCCCAGCATTCCAGAACATGCATCCTTTTTCCCTGCATGCTCCTTCATAACAATTCATTCTTCTTGCCATGCTACCTGCAAGCCACTGAAAAAATATTTAAACCTACGGGGAAAGGTATCTGGTTATTACTTACAAACGTTAGATTAAAGAACTTGGCTCAGAATCATAACAAATTAACTTGTGAATTCACTAATATGTGCTAAAGAGCATATTTGCTACATTTTCATACACAAGTCAAGTTTCTTAACAAAAATTTAAGAAGAAGAGGACTGACTTGATCATCCTCATGTTCTTGATCTGTATGCAATAGCTTCCTAGTTCACAGGCCCATCAGAGTGGGTGTAAATAATAATGAACAGAGTATGATCTCAAAAGTAATCCTTTATTTGGAACTTAGTAACTGTGTGTGTTTGTGTGCTCTTTCGTACTATATATTGAATCCATAACCTCAGAAATGCTAAACACTTATTTTAAAACTGAGCTCCAGCATCAACTGCATATATTTTAAATACATAAAACTTTTCTTCATGTTTATAATGTTCCCTATTTGTATTAAAGTTTCATGTGAATTCTGCTTAGCATAGTCTAATCATAATGGTTGCATTAAGCAAAAAATACGTTTGCATATGTTACTGCTATATGAGCCACGAAGCATCTTGCTTTTCCTTTTTACTGTTAATCATATGAATTCAGTCTCCTTGTCTCAGTTTTGTTTCTTTTTTTGCTGGGACAAAACACACAACATCCAGCATTAGGGAAGGAAAGGTTTACTTATCTCACAACTTGTGGAAGCTTCAGTCCATATTCACTGGCTCCAAGGTAGCATTGAACAATGCAAAAGACAGCAACACATGGCGGCAGAAAAGAGTAAAACAGCAAAATCAAAAAACGACTGGAGTAGCGACAGCAGCAACAGCATCAGCAGAAAGCAGGCCTCTCGCCCTTCTTCATGTTGCATCCAGGTGATCTGCCCCAGGCTGCGTGTAGCACGCACGCCCATAATCCCAGCAGACTCACTCATATTCCCAGCTTTGGATCATGAATTAATTACAAACTCTAGAACTTCTCTGCCCCAGAAGGCATGAGACTTTGGGGGCACACCAAGACAAAAATGGTGCCACTCTTCAAAAAGACACTGAAAGCCACATTTCTCTTCCACATACAGTATAAAAATTAATGGAATGTTAGCAAGAAATGTGATGACCTTTGTTATGACTACAAATTTTATTGTCAAGACATCAATAGATTTTGCCTTACATTTAGCAAGAAACAATATTTTTGAATAAAGGAACTGGAAAAGTACAACCCGTCCCATTCACACCGTTTCACCAAGTACGTGTCCACTTTAATATCAACAGTCTTGTGTTCCTTACATATTTTAATAAATATATTTAAATTAATCAATGAATCCTTTAGTATATATAGGATACTTTAGTCAATATTAAAAAGAGGATAATGATTCTATAAAATGTGACATATAAGGCATTATAATCTGTTGAATCCTAAGAAGGGGGTTATTCTCTTCCTTTGTCCTGGAAGGAAACAATGTATCTCTTACCTGCTTCTCCATAGAAGGGAAGATTTTGAAGAGTAAAAATTCATGCCCTTTTCTTCCCTTCATTGTTGCACACAGTAAGAGCACTACTAATTTGAACGAAGTATTCACTAGGCAGTTTGGTAGATGTGAGCTTATTGGTGCCCTGGTCACTGTAACTTATGGGCCACGCACTCTTCTCCAGTAAATCTCATCATCATTCACTAATCCATGGAGCTGGATAGTGGCTGGTGACCGGGTCCACATTCAGATCTACCTCACCTGCTTCCTTCTGGTCTGCATTTAGGTTTACAGAAAGGTTTCTTCATGGTGCTTTGATATTTACAAAAATTCTTTGAAAATAAATTCAAAGCATCTTCATTTTCAGAGGTTTCCATCACAAGTAAATCAAAAGTGAGAGAAGGAGATACTCAAAGAAAAATATAGTTCAAATTAATCTGATAAAAGAATACAGGCAACATTATATCTGCTAATGTAACCAGTTAATGTAAATGACATTTCATTAAAATTCAAATAAATTCACAATCAATTTTCAGTCAACTGATTCATACCAATAATTTGATTCACAGACACATCAAGTGTACGTACCTATGTCCCGTGGATGCTTTTTTAGACTGCAATATTTGGAACAGCTCCATCACATTATCCTGGAAATACTTAAGGAATAGCTATTACCCAAGCCCAGTACTGCATGTTGTAAGCCCTACAATCAGGAGGCCAATACAAGAACATTCCAGGAGTTCTAGGCCAGCCACGCCTGACAAAATGAGGCCAACCTGAACTAATAGCAAGACTTTCTCTAAAAAGATAAATTACTTTTGCAATTTAGTTTGTGATAGCCATGGATTCAGAATAAAATAAAGGCTCAAGAATTTAAAATGAATCAAAGAGTTGCAACATTTCTTTGTATTCATGTACTATACCCATAAAATTAGAGCCACACACTGTAGAGTAATAAGTATTAAAGTAACACATGTTGCTTGGATTCCACTTATGTAAATACCCTCCAAAAATAAAGAAAATTTTATATTATTGATGAGGATGGCACATCTGGGCAGGAAATAACACGATGAGACATCGTACATGAGAGAGTAAGAATAAAAAAGAAAATTAAGGATACTAAAAGAAGCAATATTATCTTCTTTATTTTGTTTCACAAAAAAAGGTTTTTGCTGTCTAGTTCAGGCTTGTGCTTTGATCTCACAGGAATCCTGCCTCAGCCTCTCAAGTGCAGAGACTGCAGATGTGCACCACTGTGCCTTCTAAGCAATATTGTTTTAAACTCCCCAAGCTCAAATAGTTCATAGCTATAAATCAGCCATCTGAAATGGGATGAAGGAGAAGTGAGAAGACTTTTTCAGACACATTATAGGAGGAAAGCTTAGAAATATCGGACAGAAATCTATCGGGTAGCTATCAGTCTAAATGTGGCATCACAGGGAAGGGTTAGGACTAAAAGACTGAATGAGGAACCACCTATAGAGAGGTGTCTGGTGCTGTGAGATAAGTTGAAAGTCTGAGGAACTCCTGGACAGGGAAGAAAACAAAGTCAGCAGGAAAAATAATCAAGCAGCTGTGATAAGTGAACTTTAGCTCTGGGAAGGGTTTCCTAAGGAAGTATATATTTTTTTTAATGTATTTGGTACAGGGTCTGACTATACAGATCAGAGTCACAGTGATCCTCCTGTTTTCAGCCTCCTAGGTGCTGGAGTTACAGATGTGCGCCACCACGCCAGGTCTAGGTGGCTGGCTAGCAAGGCATGTAGTGCTTGTGGTAAAACCCCAGTCCTTAAGCTTGTCTAAGTGGGCATTGAGTCAGCTGAGCTATCTCATTAGCTGGAGTAATTTTTTGAAAAGACTTCCTAAAACAAAGGGAAAGACTCTGAAGATGCAGTTTGATTTCTCTCTTATTTTGCAGGATTAGATTCTGAAAAAATGAAGACTTGTCTTTGATTTTATTTTTCTTTCCTTTTGGGGTAACTGTTGTTAATTGTTAAGCTAAACTCTAGTCATTAAAAGTTTTTGCAATTAACTACAAGGATTAGATATTTACCAGTTCCAGGATTCAGACATTAATTTAGGATGCACATAAATTGAAACTGGCATGTACAAGCATTCAGCTCTACCAGATGTTCTGAGAAATCTTTGGAAACTTAGGGATTACCACCAGCATATTGACTTCATGAAACTCATTTGGTTAGACATGTCACAATAAATATGTATATGGTACATGACATAGTGAAATATGGGGCAACTCATAGAAGTTGAACATTCATTTCTTTGAAGTATTCATTTTGACTTCAGCTCTTTCTTTTGAGATCAGAATGATTTGAAAGAGTACAATTTTAACTTTAATGTTTATACAAAAATGTACTTCCTACAAGCTTTCATTTTTGGAAATCTGTATAAATACAGCTGGTGACTTCTAATGGTCTATTAAAAGAACAGTTAATGCTTAATTTTTTTTCTCCTTTTAACTTTTTTGGCCACTTTTGCATGCTTATATCTATTAATCTGAACAATGAATTTGGAGACTATAACATACAATATAACAACCATTGTTGAATTCCTATCATTTTGTTAACTGAAATTCTATGTCACTTCCAATGTTTAATTGTTTTCTATTCTATTTAATAAATATTTAGATATCCATAAATACATTTATCAAAATCCATTTGTACTTTTTAAAACTTGATTAAGAACAAGTTTGGACAGGTAGAATTATTTTCGGGGACATACCAGGTTGTAAAACTATAATGAATATTGACAATTAACAACCTTAAAATCCAGCTGAGTAATAAAAATGTAAATTAGGTTATGTAAAATGAAAACATTTGAGACAGAACAATCAATTACATTGTTTTTGTGAAGTTAGGAAACCCAAGAGATAACAAAAAAAAAGTCATGCATTGCAATTTCATTTTCTAAGAGAAATAAAAATAAAATCAAAAATTGTGAATAATGACAGTCTAGTTTGCTTCTCAGAACAATTTTTAAAACTGTGTCAACTTTTATATTTTTTATTACAGAAAATACTTCTTTTATTTGGTTAACAATAATATTAAAAAATTAAAAATAACTGGAGATTTTCCTTAGTAACATGTTTCACCTACAGGGTTATGCCATTACTAGAATTCCATGTAATAACAGAACCACTTCACAAAATCAGCTATAATTTTGCTTTGTTTGTCTATTTGTTTAGGTGTTCTTTACTACTTATTTCTGAAAATGATTTGTCATAGGAAGAATTTTATTTCAGATAAATTAAAAAAGCTGAGAATGAAAACAGTAAAGTTTTAATTTTTACTGTGAGCATCCTGATAATTTTAGACAAAAAATAAATATGTATAGCTTTGTTTGATACAATAATTGTAATGAGTTACTCTTAATTATTTTGCAGAAATGCTTTATTTATTTTTTATGGCACTGGGAATTGAACTCAAGATCCTGCACTTGCCAGGCAAACACATATTCTACTGAGCTATCTCCCCAGCCCTCAGAAATGTTTAAGAAAAATCCCATGTACAACTTTATAGGATAGAATGTTCAACAATATGGACTTATTAACACAGGTAGTGAAATTGGATTAAGTGACATCATTGCTAGACGTCCAGCAAAATGGTTTTCCAATTGTAGATTTCTCTCTGCATGTTTACAGTGAATTTCTTTTTAATTCTAACTTGACCCAGAGGAAGAGATATATGCATTGGTTCAGCTTATTTATTTTGTCTTCAGACTGAATGTACATTGAGAAATACAAGGCATGAACCCAAATACTAGAATTAAAGCTTTCAAGCAATGACAAGGTAGTGCACATGTTTGTTTTCATGTGATACCTGTTGTTGGAAACTTTTATGAATAACTGATGACTGCTTCTTTCTAGATATGCTAAATTCTTGGTTGCATAATATTATATACAAAAATATATGAATGATTTGCAAAACAAGGAATGCTGATTCTCATAAGGGAAAGTATGATAGAACTAATAACTTTTGGTTATTTTTTTATAACTAATAGTTAGAAAAGTCGATTTGGTGTTAACCTCAAGCCCCATACACTTTGAATTGTTTTTAGGGGGTTTAATTAATATGTAATATACTGTCAATAAAATTGTCTTGAGGTACATTTAATACAATTTTGAGTAGTAGGTATAGTTTTGTCAGGTTTAAAATATTGTAAAATATGTTAATAGATTTTATGTTTTGCAAGTCTTTATGGAAAAAGAAATAAATGCTATAATTCCCATATAAAAATAAGCTTTGTTTTTCCTCAAGTTTCATCTTTAGTATTTCTACGCATTCCTAAAATTGAATGTATAAAAGATATTAAAGGCCAGATATATATTGTCACTCCTAAATTTATGCAGCTTTTTCACTGTTACTTATATTTTGAAATTTGAGAAACTAATTATCTTATTTTTGATTACAAAGAATATATTTTGGATTTATTTGTTATAGTATTCTTTATTTCCTACTACTTTAAGAAGTTTAACACATTTTTTCACTTTACTGGTTTTACTTGTGTGATATGTTTTTTACTAATTTATAAAAATTAATATTCAATGTCCTTTAAATTACATGTTTGAAAATAATCCCAAGTAGTAAAAGATAAAACATGAAAATAATGATGAGATAGCTCAGCAGACCAAGTGCCTGCTTTGGCAAGTGCAGGGACCAGGGTTTTGTTCCCAGTCCTGCACGCCACGTGGACCTGCTCACATGTCGCACGGGGCCAGTGACCCAGGCCTGACATCGTAACTTTTGCCAGTAATCCCAGTAATGGAGAGGCTGAAAACAGGAGAATCAGTATGAATCCAAGCTGCATAATGAGACCCTGTACCAAATACATAATATGAAATAAATAAATACATAAAAAGAAAACTTTAGAACTTTAATTTCCTTTTCTTTATAGATTTTTGGTTTAATATTCTCATTTCAATTATTTCCCTGACAATTTTTAATTTAATTACTTTTTAGTTGATGGATTATTTAATATGTTTGTTTTTATATGAAAAGATTTATTGAAGATTTTATTTCGAATTTATTAGATGATATTCAGTGATTATCAATTATGAGTCTGTAGTAACAAAATCTGTAAGAGGTATTTTATGCTCAAACATGGAACTACCTTATGCTAAATAGCCAAGAGCTCTAGAGTTTGTTTTCTGCACTGATGCATGTATGTACAGAAATCCATTACATTGTCCTGCTGCTGTTGTATTTGCTTTTATTTATATGTAATTGTTAAAATCTTAGTCTTCCTATATCTATATCATCTTTGCTTTTTCAGTATATTTTCTTAGTATGTGATCAGTCATTCTGCCTTCACTGAGAATCCTGCTTTGCTTTCTGCCTTGGAAATTACTTTATTGTGAAATAAACATAGATACAAAAATTTCTTCACAAAGGCATACAGTTTAATGATTTGCTATGAGATGAGCACCATTGTCATTACCTTTCCAGAAGAAACGGAGTCACTGTCTCTCCCACAGTGACCTCCTTGCCCCATATTAATCTTTATCTTAGCTGTATAGAAATAACCTGCTTTCATTAAAAAATTTCTTTTAGAATCACAATGTTAAAAAAAAAAAAGAAAAGATAAGATAAGAAAGAGATTCTGTCTTTTGGGGCCAGGGAGATGGCTCAGTGGAATAAGTACTTCACTGGCAAGCCCAATGGCCTGAGTTCAATCCCCAGTTCTGCCACAAATTAAGCCTGGTTTCAAAGCTTTGTAGCAGCTGTTGTTACCGGTGTTCTTTGGCCAGTCTAACTCTTCATAAGGAAGTTCTTTACCTTCACCCTCGTGGTCCCTATGGAATCCTAGTCATCTAAGGGGATTTCTGACTCATCATGGGAACCCTAAGTTCCTAACTTGAAGACCACCACTCCTTCCATGAACTGTTAGTGTGCACATGTATTAAATCTTAAAACTATACATGAGCTTTTAAGGTTACATTTTTCTAGTGAATAAATCTTTGTTTTGAAGATTTTGCAATGGGTATATATATTTATGGGTTTCTATTATATAACACATATATATACACATGAACATGTGAAATATATCAAGATTTTATAATATTATTCCTAATTAATGTATAGGAACACCAATGATGTCTGTAATTTTATAACCCTATCATTGTAATAATTGTAATTGCAATTATACCAGAATCATTTACACATTTATCATCTTTCTTTTATGATGAAAAATGTTGGTTTTCAAACACATAGAAGAATAGCGAATAAAAATACTGTGCATAGGCCTTAGTTACACATTTACTTTTTTAACAGGAGATGTAGACTAGGCTCAAAACCAATACAATACATTAAAGGAAAATGGAAATACTTTTGCACATGCTTACATATTAGTTTTCATTTTAATGAGTTTTATTCATCTATGTTTATGGGGCAACACTCTTTTGTACAACATGCCCTAACTTTATTCCCCTTTTAAGGTTGGTTTTCTTTTTACAGAAATGTTTCTCTAGTTATCAGGATTGGCTGATGCATGTAATTTCCACAGTGGGGGAAAAAACTCATGAGAACTACATTCATCAAGCTGCTACATAAATCATTAGTCAAATGTTATACATGAGTGATTTATGCTGATACACATATTGTGTTGCAGTTTCAAAGCCCAAAAGTAACCTAATTTCTTCATAATCACTATGTGTATGTTTACAAGTTTTTCATTTCCAGTACCGTCAGGTAACATTATCAGTATGATCGTTGATACTTAGAATTAAGTTACACAGAATGCTACTTAATATTTAGGTTCAAATATTTTCTTTCTACATTTAAAAATGTTTGAATCCTTTTTCTTTTGTATCATTTAAATTAGTTCACAAGAAAGTCTCCACCTGCAAGCAGTCCCAGGGGCCGGGGTTTGATCCTGGGTCTGTAGTGCCAGTCACACCCCTGGGGA
>PVKA01006277.1:73417-84861 GCA_004027165.1 Ctenomys sociabilis
TATATATATATATATATATATATATATATATATATATATATATATATATTAGATATTCCTAGGTTATCCTGAAGATATGTCTATCATGCTCTTCAACTTTTAAAATAATGTTTCATCTGATCCTCCTTTTCAATTGACATATTTAATTCATCTTGTTTTATGCCTAGTCTGTCCTTACTCCATGTTTTTTAAAAAAATTATAATCACTACAAATTTCTGTTTTCTATAAACTGTAAAACCTTGTCTCACTAATTTTGTTGCTTTTATGCCTTCTATCATTTTGATAAAATTTGTCCTGTGGTCCCACAGCTAATTGTTGATATATTTTTTACATTTATCTTTTGCCACTAATATCTGCATTTATCTTTTGCAAAAATTTTGTCATAAGTATATTTTAGTGCCTCATTATTCATAGAAAATAGTTTACATGATTCAATAAAAATGATACATATCTAGAATTTCTCCTCATCTTCACTTTCAGAGCCTGCATCTCACAGCCTGGCCTTTTGTTGTGTTCACAAATGTAATAGTTTGCTTGTTTTCAGAAATGCCTGGATTCTTTTCCTTCTCTCACTTTAAGTGGAGTCTTTAAATATCCTTATCAATATTAGGTCATTTTGATTAACTTAAATTTTCTTTCAAAGTTTATTTTCAATTTTTTGTCTTGGTAGAGGAAAGAAGATTTATGTTCAATGTTAGGGCTCATAGTGTTTAAATTCAGCATTTTTTAAAATTTGTGACAAATGAAATATTAACAATGATAAAATAATTAATATATTCAAAATAAAATCTTTATATAATTTTATTGTTCTGCAAGTATGAATATTAAAATAAGATATTTTGCACCAGGGAGATGGCTCAGTGGAATAAGTGCTTCTCTGGCAAGCACAAGGGACTGAGTTCAATCTCTGGTGCCACCAAAAGAAAAGATATTTTATTAAGCTATTTAGAATATAAGATTTAGAAATAATCAAGTTTTCTGTAAAGTTTCTCTAAGTATAGAAGTATAATCATCATACAGATATAAATGCAATATTTTAGTAAAAAATGTCCTAAAAGAAAACCACAAAAAACTAAGGATGATTTCAATTGCATAATGTAAAGTGATATAAATACAAAAAAGAAGAATATTATTCTTAAGGTGTTAGATTGATTAAAATTACTTGAATACACATATCAATCCTTATCTAAGTGGTACATGCATTCAGTGCGATTTCAGCTAAATTCTGTTTTTTCAGAAAGGTTAGCATAATTAAATTTTAATGTGAGAAACAACATTTATGAGAAAGAAAACTTATGAGGTGAGTAAAAAAATAGAATAGTAAACAACTGAGGATTATCCTTTATTAAAATATAGCAATGACCCTATATAGAAAATATACAGTTGTCTTACAGATACATAAACATGTTAATGGAACAAAATTATAAATATCCAAAAGATGTATTGTTATATGAATAAAGAGCGAAAGTGTTTTATTTCCTTCAAAGGAATAAATAAAATAATAGATTAAATGAAATCTATTATTAATCTATGAATAATAGATTTCATTTAATCATTTGTTCTGGGAAAATTATTTTGAAATTTAAAATATTGGAAGTATACAATGTCTTTAAAAATAAATTATTGGTCTGAGAGTGTAGCTCATTGGTGGAGAACTTGCTCAGTACTCAAGGGACCAGGGTTCAATCTCACAATCAAGAAAGACAGAGAGAGAGAGAGAGATATGGAGACAGAGACAGAGAAAGAAAGAAAGAGAGAGAGAGAGAGAGAGAGAGAAAGAAAGAAAGAAAGAAAGAAAGAAAGAAAGAAAGAAAGACAAAAGAAAGAAAGAAAGAGAAAAAGAAATCTAAAAATGTTTTTCCGTAGCCACATAAAAAGACAATCATTTTAGTTGGAATCCTAAGAAAATATTTTAGAATATTATAGAAATAGAAAGAAATGCCAAATCAGAAAACCACAAAAATTGCAATGTGTGTTTTTATGTACCCAAGTCTGTAATGTGTACTCACATCTGTACACAATAAATTGTATAATGTGTGTGGGATGTGACTATAGAGTGAATAATAAGTGAGTGTATGAGTATTGTCTTTATATTTATAAAATAAGTTTTAAAATGTCCTTTTCAATCAAATTAATGGAATTATAAAAATCACATTTTTTATAATATTAAGACAGCAGGACAAAATAAATTGATTTGACCAAACCACTTACAGATATTCTTATTTCTGCAATATCAAAAGATTTCTTTTTAATATTATGTAAACAATTAGACTATTATTTTCCACATTTATATCAAACAGTATATATATAGAGAGCAAATTTAATGATTACTATGAAACAAAAATTTTTCCAGTAAATTACTTTTTTAAGTCCATGTGTATTAACATTTCAGTGCCTTATTATGAGATTATTTGCAAGAAGGAAAACATTTTTTCAATTGTCAAAGAACACAAATTTTTGACCTTTTCCATGTGTTAGTTTTATATTGTTCTACATCATATCTGTTGAATTTTTTCATCATGCATGACTGAAATGAAAACATTTCCACTTTGCAAACACACGCAAAAGACAGCTTTTGTATTTCTTTGTTTTAAACTATGACTTCAGTCTATCTGGAATTGCATTTATTATTTTTTTCTCCTTTACTCTTCTTTAAAGGCCAATTGTTAGCAGATTTTATTTGTGCTGTGGTAATAAAATATCTTTGGCTGATTCCCTCTTTTGACATTTATGATCTGCCAAATCAAACTAGAGTTTTATTAAAGCTTTTATGCTCACTGCTTTTATTTTATTAATTTGCTGCATTTTAAAAATTTTAATATTTACTGAAGATATTTATGCAGTATCATTTCTTGATCCATAGCTAAACTGTTCAGTTTCATTTTTAAAATTTTGACTGTGTGTTTTATAACATAGGCTCAGATGAAAAACCACAAGAAGTTGTACTGGCTCCACTAGGATTTTCCATTCTGTGTAAAATTTGATAGATTCAAATTACTTTCTGTTATTCCGAAAATGCCTAGCCATTCACTCTCCCAGGGATTTTGCCAAGGAACAGCAGTCACTCTGCAGTTCTCTGATCATGTAGCCACAGGAAAGTGGCTCTAACGCAGCAGGAATATGCTATGATTATTTTTGATTCTGACATTTTTCCTTTAGAAACAATTGGTGTTGTCAATCTCAGTCCCTCTTCTCTCCTCTCCTCTCCTCTCCTCTCCTCTCCTCTCCTCTTCTCTCCTCTCCTCTCCTCTGCTCTCTTCTCCTTTTCTCTGTTTTAATCTCTTCTATCCTCCTCTCTTATCCTCTCCTTTCCTCTAAAGAAAAAAAAAATAAATTATTAATAATTTCTTTAATCAGTCAGAATCCATTTGTAATCATGGGTTTTTTATTTTTTTGTTGGTGGAAACAGTTCATCTAGGCAAATACCACAGCACTAACCTTCAGTTCCTCCTTTGCAAAATCATTGTTTTACTTTGCTTTGGTTAGGCAGGGTCGCACTTTGTATCCCTGGGTGCTCTACTCTATATGTGTCCAGGCTAGCCTAAAACTTGCAGCCACAACCCTACCTCAGCCTCCTGAATGCTGCCATTACAGGTGTATGTCACCACACTAGGCTGTTTTTGAATATTAAGTTAAACGCTGCTTTTAGACTTGTTATTTGTTGTAAAGCGTCAGCAAGATAATAATTATGTGACAATAATTGTTAGCTTTTTCTTCTATCTCCATTTTATGTGTTTCCCATTATTCCAAACATTGCAGAAGAAAACCTCATATCTCTACTATTGCTTACAAAGGCCGACATTACTTGGAGCTTATCTGCCTTTCTGTTTTCACTGTAGTCAAATCTTTCTTAGGTTACTTGTTAATAATGCTCTGTTTCCTAGAAGAATCAGTAGGATTCTGACTCCTGGACTAAACTCTCACTGGCATCATTCCCTGCCTACCTGTGACCTTGTCAAAATCTTCACCATGTTCTGTGAGACACTCAGCTGACATCTCAAACTGAGGTGGGTTCTTTCTTTTATCCTTCTTGGTAGCATTTACAGCTGTCTCTAATTCATCTCTATGTACCTCCAAAACTGCAGTCCAGCTTTTGTTCTGATGGGTTATGCTCTGTGACAACCCAACACAACCTCTGAATAAACAAGTGGACTTCTTTCAGGAAGTTAGTCTAACTCATTCCTTTCAGCACGAGGGAAGGAAGCAGACAGTAACAAACCTTACATCAACTAAAACTTTTACATAGTATTAACAGAATTATCTAGTATTCTGATAAGAGTTGCTGACCAGATTATTTGAAGTTTTTTTTCATGAAATCATTTCCAAAATATTGCAATGCTTATGTATGTTTTAACATAGATATATTATGAACATGGAAATCATTCTCTAATTTACTATCAATTTTGTGTTACTCAGAACACACACATTCCGAAGAAGAATTTTGTACATGTGTGGTTCAGTTTCAGTTTTAATTTTTCTGTAGCACTTTCAGTCTAACAACTTTTAAGACTGCTAGGAATATTAAATGTGTTTTATAACAATCCCTTGCTAAGCCAGCCATCTTAGTTAAGAATGGTTTTGCTGTTATGTAGAGCATAATATTTCTTGAACAAGAAATAAAATAATAAAAGAGAGCATGATTCTTTTAAATGCTCAGTGACAAGGTACTTATTTCACTTACATTCATGCTTCATTGCTATTGTTTGATGACATTATTCCTTAAAGAAAGTATGACAATAAAGTATATATATATATATATATATATATATATATATATATATATATATATATATATATATGGCAGCAGATGTTAGGCGTGTACTAATGTATGGTGCGTATTATTCTGCAAGGTCCATATTGATATGACTTGCTGTCTTCACTTGCATCAGTACCTAGCAAATCACAGCAGTCTCTGGGGACTAAATCCCCAGTACCTCATAGTTGCCACAAGTCAGGCATCTGTCCAGATCAGGCAGATTCTCTGCTCATGCTCTCCAAGATGATGCAACCCGGATGTGAGTAAGGTTGTGTCCTCACCGGGATACCCCTTCCTTACAGGCGTCCTCGGGGCTGTGGCTAGACTCATTTAGCCACTACAGCCAGAGCCTGCTCCCATCACAAGGCTCGCGTTGGCCTGAGGATGTGCTCACACCCTCAGAGCTCACCTCGGCTGTTGCCTGCTTGCCCACCTCACCACACAGATGGCTTCCTTGTGTTCAGCAGGAGGCCTTTGCTGCAGGCTTTTACATCTTCTGAGAGCCGACCTAATTAGGTCACTCCTCTTAAAAGGGCTTCTGTCTTGATTCAGTGAAAACCAACTGATGACAGATGATAATTATTTCTACAAAATCCATTTATCATACAAGGTAATGTCATTACAGGAGTGACATCCCATCCTCCATCACGGTCAATTTACTCCAGGGTAAGGGACTTTTACAAAACTTCAGAACCAGGAGAGGAAAACTTGTCCAATGTATTTTGATTCCAGGTATCTCAACTCATAAATTTTTCTTTAGCTGATGAACATATAATTGTAGATTAAAATATATTTTCATAATATTAGTTATATTTGTCATTGTCTCTAATGCTATATTTTAAAGTGGTTAGATTGCTCTTAAACTTAATATACCATGAATAAATTTAATATCCTACTTATTAAGAAAACATACTAAGAATTACAGTATTAATCACTTGAATTTTCTGAAAAGTAAGTGACAGTACTAATAACTTTGGTGACATTTAATTTAAAATTGAAAAGAAGGGGGTCCTTCCTACTTATTGTTTCCTTCAATAGATAAAAAGTCATACTACAAACACCTAACATTACATTAAGAATATAATTGCTCACATGCATTAGATTTCAGCAGGTATGGTATTTGATTAAATCATGTGAATGTTAAGTACAATTTCACCAAGTCCTGTTAGTGTTCCTTTGTGCACTATTCTGAATAGGACACTCTCTCTCAAGTACTCTAAAATGGGTTTGAAGTGAGCAGTTCGATGGAATGTCCTCTTAGTTGAAAGAAATATTTCTAAAGAAATAGCACAGGTCAATTACAATAAAATATTTCACGCTCTATGTGTATTTTCTAACCTTCCCATAAGTGCTATAGCTTTATTTATGTTGTTCTATCAATGGAATATATGTAAAGTAACAATCTCTGATTTCAAATGTGAAAAGGAAAATCTTAGTAACACTTTATGATTTCAAATTCTAGTATGTGTCATTAATTCCAAATATTATGCTATTTTAATACTTTTGCTTAACTAGTAATAAAGATATATTAGTGAGAAGATATTAGTGGTTACTATTACGGGCTGCGGAGATGGCTCAGTGGAATAAGTGCTTCCCTGGCAAGTGCAAGGGCCTGAGTTCAATCCCTGGATCCAGAAAAAAAAAGAAAAAGAGGTTACTATTAAGTGTTTATTTAGATAACAAATTTAAGAGAAAACTGAACTATAATAATTTATTTGAAATATAGAAAATATAAGCAAAAACACTACACCTTTCAGTTCAAGAACAAGAATCAATTATATCTGCCTGGAAATTGAATTACTGTATTATACAGTATAAAGCCCAGAATATTTACATTTATTATTTCCAAGAAAGATAAAATAGTTGATAATATAAACATTGGTTGTGAATATGACCCATAAATAAGTGAATATGATCATATAAATTTTTAAGGTACTTATCATGGGTATTATTAGAATATGATAGTGTTAAAAAGTTAATTTTTAATTAATCTATTATTTGGTACAGAGTCTCACTACACAGCTGGGACTCTGAATGATGCTTCTGTGTCAGCCTCTACAGTGCTGGTGTTACAGGGATGCACCACCACGCCCTGTTTTGGTGGACTGCAAGGCACACCTGGGATTCCAGAGCTGGCACAGCATGTGGTACCAGCGATCGAACCCATATCTTTGTGCTAGCCAGGCAGACGCTTAGACCACTGAGCTATCTCCCCAGTCAAAACATTAATTTTTAAAAAATATGAATTGTGACTTTTATAAAAATCACATATAGTATCTAACCATGAAGTTGTTCTGTCAAAAACATCTTTTTGGGCAGACTATGGGCCAACTAGTCATTATGTTGAAATTTGAAATATGTGACATTTATTGAACACTTAACGGAATTAGGGCTATATTAGTGCAGTAGTGTACTATTTCAATAAACTGTAAACTTTTATGTGGAAAATAATTTTTACTATTTCTATTTCACAGATAAAGTTGTTAAGGCAATAAAGATTATTAAGATACTTGAATCTGATTCATGAAACTGTTTGTGAGAAGTAAATAATAAGGGAAAGCCCAGGTCTAATGTTTGTTTCTTTGCACAGCAACAACAGTGAAGCAAACAGTCCCTACCAGGAACCTTCATCCTGCCAAACACAAACAAAGCCTAAGGCATACACTTTGTCACTTGTTCTACCTAGAACACAGAATGAGGTTGCACAGATGTTACTGAAGCTAGATCAGAATAGATGCGTGAATTTTTAGAAGACTTATTACTCCTTAGCTTTGTGTTCAGTTCATTCTGAATTACTTATTCAACATTAGTTTTCACCTTCACAGTTTGTCTTGACCATGTTGGTTTTATCAACCTTCCCATACAGCTTATGAGATTGTGTGTGAAATAAAATTCCACCTCGTCATAGAGCAGCAAGTATGGCACTGAATTGTTTCCCAGTGACTAACTGAAATTCCTAGAGGACTCTACAAGGCATATTCATATGACTCTTTGATCTAAAGTGAAACATACAGAATAACAAAAGAAATACAATTCAGGCAATAACAAATATTTGAGAGACAACTGTGGAAGACCACCGGGGCAACTCTCCTTGAAAGAAGAGCAGTTGTCTCTAGTTTGGCTGTAGCTGACCCTATATCCGCCCATGATTTAGTAAGTGCAGAGCTGATTAGGACTTTTCCTTAATTTTTTGACTGGCTTTAAAGCAATGAATGTTGGGCTACCTCAGGTACTGGTGGTAACCTTTGAAGATGGCTCACATGTGTCCCTGGTAATTCCCATCTGTTGCTCTCTAATATGAGCTGGGCTGAAACAGGATGAAGAGCCAGTGCTTCACACTGTCGGCTGGAAAAGACCCTCAAAATAGAGGTTACAACTTCCTGGGGCAAGAAGGATTACTCCTCAGAGCTAAAGCACTGAACCCCCAAATACTAGGTACTATCTCAGTAGTATAACGCAAATTACTTTTTCTTCATATCTTTCTTGCTGCATATGACAGGGGCAAATGCAGGCAGCCTCTTACCTAGCCAAGCTCATAGCACTCACCTACTTTCTGCCATTTTCAGTCACTCATCCTCAAGCCACTCTTCCTTCATGACTGAATAAAACTTGTTTCAGCCCTAGATTGAGGCCTTTGTTCCAGATATCCATCACCATGGCTGGACTTAGGACTCCTTGGCCCCCATAACTATAAATGTGCTTTAGTGTCTATTCTACCTGTGGGTTGTTCTGGTAGTGGTAGATTGCCATTAACTCAATGAGATTCCAAAAACATGTTTTGGAATTACAAATATAAACTTCTTGGACCCAGACGAGGGCAAGACGGAGGTTCTAACAGACAACCTTGGTGTATCTGAGTTGTACATAGTCAAAAGCTATACTGTCAAAGCTATAGGAAATCTGGCTTCCAGGAGGTAAAAAATGGACAGTTCTTTAATTACACAGTCAGATTCATAGGAGTGTCTAAGCCATTTGCTTCTAGAAAAGGAGCAGGATGGTAACCAAAATTAATGTTTGTCTTTATCTTGGGCAAGTGTTAAAATACAGACATACTGTCATCTTCAGAAGTAGACACTCCATATCTGAATATAAATTATTTCAGCTCTAAATGAGCTCTCTGCTAACTTCAGGTATACAGACTTGCATTGTAGGACTATTGGATAAATTTTATTGGCAAGGTATCTCTCAGTTGAGGAACTGTCAATTTTTAAAGCTCTGTCATAGTTTAAATCTAAATTGTCTCCCCAAATTCTCATACATTTGGAAGGTGAGTGGATCATGGAGGGGTACCATATGTACTTGCGGCTTCAGCCACTGACGAGTCCCATAGCTGAGTGCACTATTGGGAGGTGGTTCGGATCAGAACAAAGTGCTCTTGGTTGTGAGGTGAAAGGTGCACCTGCCTCCTGCTTTCACCTAGCTCCCTGCCTGCTGGATGCCTCAGTGTGAGCAGCTTCCCACTGCTACGCCACTGCCACCCTACAGCCAGTTCACCGTACCACTCAGGCTGCAGAAATACTCACCCTAAATGAGCCTTTCCCTCTGTAAGCTGTCAGCCCAGGTATTATAACCCAGAAAAGAGGACACGAGGAGGAAAGCTATGCTTAAACTCTTGGGAATTCTGTATCTGAGCGTGGAAAAAAAGCCTTTGATTACCCCTTAAAGGTGAGATACAGACATATGAATAGCTCTTGTAAATTGATATTATCTTACTATAATTCAGGCATATATATATATATATATATATATATATATATATATATATACATTTAAAATGACATACATGAGCTCCAATTTTAACAAACCATTAGGTATTTATCCAGTATTTATTTGACATGAGCTAGAAATACTTTCCTTATATCTCTGCCTAAAATTCTGAATATCCTCTTTCTGCCTTTCAAGAACCAAAAAGTCCATAATTGAATTCTTATATTTGAAATAAAATAAATTGTTTACTTTATATACCCCATTCCTACAATTTACAACATAAAACAGAATGGTAGTGAAATTGCCATGTAGTCATGGTGGCCAAAGGTTAGTATAAGTGATTAAACAAGACGTACAAATTTTTGTATTTCCTATGCATTTAAGTTAAACATACCAATCCAGAGGAGTCATCACTAAAGTGACAATTTGAGTGAATTTTAGTTTCATATTGATTTCACAAACTGTTACAAATAGTATTTAAGTTAAAGTTCACAATGCAGAAAGTAGTTACAGATATGGGCAAAGGGAAGGTAGAATTTCTGCTGTGTGATTTGCATTGATTAACCTGATGTGATTGGTACAAGCTGAAGGCTTTATTGTCACTGGTGGGTAGAAAAGTGCAGGTGGATGGACATGTAGGCTTTGTTCCCTCCTCTGTCTGTGAGAGTCCTTTGAAGTAATGGAATTCTAGTACAATGAGCATGTCCAGTTCTCTGGTCTTTTACTTTTATTTACCACTGGCCAAGTGTCTTTGGAAAAATTATCTATATGAAACCAGTAAACAAATGTAATTCATTTTGCAAAACATGAAGTGAACAAAGAGGTTATGTCACATACAAAATAGCACAAGTGTCAAAGAACATGACTTTAATTAAAAGAATGATAACAGGCCAGAATGTCTGCATTAAGATGCTTCAGTGGTTAAGCCATTGTATCAATTTGAGATGTTAAAAGCTTAACTGAATGACTCAGCAATTCCACACCCCAGAGCATGGAGGTACCACCCTACAGTGACTCATTACTTAAATGATATAAAAGGGAACTGAGGAAGAGTGGAGCATACCATTTCCTCAGAGGAGCTTCAACCTTCATTGTCAGCTTGGACCTCATTTATTGGCTCCTATTGCAGACTCTTCAGGCTTTGCCTTGGATCCTTTAGCCTTTAGATGCAGACTTGTCAGCCTTTAGTGACAGACCCATAGGCCTCCTGATACAGACTTGCATGGAGCAGTGCAGTGAGTTCCAGACCTTGGACTGAATGCTTCCATCTCCAGTATGCATACGCCCTCTGCAGGCTCCCCCATCATCTCTGAGGCTGATTTCTTACACATTTGTACATCTTGTGTTATATCAGTCCCTCTAGTAAAACCCTGACTGATACAGAGTTCTTTTTTTTTTTTTTTCACTTTTTTTCAAATTTATTCATCAGTTCCAACAGAATTTTGGTGGAAGTTTTAAATTTTTCCACATGTAAGAGCATATCATCATCAAACGGATCATTTTACTTTATCCTTTCATATTGATATCTTCTATTTATTTCTCTTACTTAACCACACTGGCAATAGAACTGATAACACCCACATACAAAAGATAGTAAGAGACTACTGTGAATATTGATATGCTAGCAAAGTGATTAATTTAGGAGAAATTCCTACCCAGAATAAATCAGGATGATCCTAGAAATGCAAACAAACCAGTAGTGAATAAAGAGGTTGAGTCAGCACAATTATAAATCTCCTAATGTACCAAAGCCCAAGACTAAATGATTCCATGGCTGAATTCTACCAACCTTTTTTTTTTCCATTTATTTTTATTTTATTAAAATGCAAATGTCAATCAGACAGTTTCAAGACACCTTAACCATACAGAGTCGATGAATTAATACATTGCAAACTGTTTTCATAACGTTTTGGTACTGTACAAGGTGCATACATGAAATTATATTTACAGGTTTTTTATAGCTGTATTATATCAAAGATT
>PVKA01006278.1:0-84643 GCA_004027165.1 Ctenomys sociabilis
AAATCAAATGAGATATACACTATAACAATCTACATTTAAAAATATAAAGTAGACATAAAAATTATACAGCATGCCTCATGGACTGATAATAAAAGATAGCTCCTTTAATTTCAACTGGGCTGAGAATAACCTAGTGTCATCCCTGTCTATAAAGCTACAAAGAAATCAACACTATAACTACACTGAGTAAAATGCTAATTAAATATGAATGACCTCCTGTTAATATATAAAAAGCAAAGCAAAAGGTAAAAATAAATTTTAAAAGAAAAGGGACAGCAGCATAAAAAAGTAAATTCCTTCATAGAGTACAATCAAGTTAAAACTGCAAACAAAATGTTTTTAAAAATAGTCAATTAGAAATATAGACATTTCTTGTTTAACAACCAACTAGTTGCTACAAACTAGTCGTTACATAAATTGATCACTACATGAGAAATTGTATATAGCATGTACAGAACACAGTCAAAGAAAAGTCCAACTTAAAGACTCTGCTTTTATTTGCATAACTCTTACATACAGTATTATGTACAACACAATATGAAACTACATTACTGTACTATGCAGTACAATCAGCAAAACTTAACAGTACTTTACTGTAAAAGAAGCCACTATAAGAGCACACTGCCACTTACATTCCTGCATGGTAAGTCCAAATTAAGTTGTAAGTCAGAGCAGTGGATTGTTAAATACAAAACAGCTGTTAAACAAGTAGACTGTTAAACAAGAATACCTGTATTAAAACCTTAAAGAGTACTTTACTGACTCAACAGTTGAATGATAATATGAATTAAGAAAAGCACTACAAAGATTATAATCACAGAAGAAACTATGAACTACATGACATAAGCACATTCATTCAGTATTTCTATCCCATTACAATCAAAACAAGTGAATATTGGAAGGAGAGTACTGTTTAAAGGCAGATTCCCCACTAAGAACAAAAAAGATACTTTTCAAACCCCAGAACTGATTAAAAATCATACACCTAGTCACATAGAGAAAAAGGAACTCTTTAGAGCCTTCAAAATTAACCACTTGTAATTGCTAGTGGCCTGATTATTTATTCCAGGAAGGTAGATCTAATCAGAGCCTACACTGCAGTATTTAGCCAAGATGGCCCTGATAACACTGAGAGTATCACTTACTTTTGACATAAACAGTACTTCCACTTGGCAAGACAACTACATTGGAGGCAGGACTGGCAGGTCTTGGAGACTTAACCGTTGCTATGCTGCCACTTGGAACAGGGGTAGAGGTTGGGGTTGACGTAGTAGTACTTGTGTAGGAATAGCAAACCACTACTGAAGGAACGATAAAAAAAGTCTGCTGTTAACTTTCACCAAAAGGCATACAAAAAGTTATTTTTATTCAGGCCAATTTTAATATTTTCACGTGATCAAAAGTTAAGAGGCCAATACTAGGTATTAAAACCTTTCCTAAAAATCACCACCTAATGGGTTTTTGCCCACTATTTAATAGCTTCTTTACAGATGACTTTGACAATGGACAAGAATATAGTTACAAAGAAACAAGCTTAAAATTATGCTAAGAAAAATGAAAATCACTTTCATTCCCAGCAAAAATTTGACATCAGGCAAATATCTGTATCTCCTTTTAGTACTAAGAATATCGAGGAATGGGGTAATGGGTAATTTTTCCCTAACCACAGCTATTTCCAGCTATTGGGGAAGAAATAACGTAAGGTTCTTACATAAACCAACTCACTAGTCATGTGCCATGTGCATCAATAACTAAATTTTAGCCTCTTTTTCATTCCACAAAGGGAAACAGTTCTATCAACAGTAACACAGGTACTACTTACACAGTCACAATTACTATGCTAAATCACTTCTATACATTATCACTACTTCTCACACCATGATCTAATTTTAAAGATGAAGATTCCAAGGCTCACAGATGCTAATTCATGCTGAAGGTCACAGGGCTAGGAAATGGCAAACTAAAATTCAAACATAGATTTGACTATTGGAAATCCTACATTTTTACCACTCTACCAGAGCTAGTAGGTAGAAAAGATAAAAGTAGGAAGAGAGGAAAAATGCCTCTCCAACAACAAAGTAAACAGGAAATCAAAGAAGACCAACTTTGTATACTGATAACTTCTGCCTTGCAAATATAACTGTCTTCAGCCTAAAACAAGTTAGCACTCAAGAAGAGGGCTATGGCCGATTACTAGTTAAGAAAAAACAATTCCTTAGGGTAACCTGACAAATGCATCATTTTCAGGCCCACTGTCATGCAAAACTAACCTAAGCTATTAGAGTCAATTCAAATATGGTAGCTTCAGAAAAATTCAAGGATTTTTAAAGCATGTGTCAATTACTAGTTAAATAACAATTAAAAAAAAATATTTCCATCTCTGCCTGGTAATGGATTCAGCACATTGACTAGAACAGAGAGGTACTGTATACCAATGCCAGAAGACAAAAACAGAGCTTTATTTTCTAAAGCTATCAGTTCAGCATCTTTTTGCAGCAACTAAATGAATTCTATCATCTTATTCATTCTCCAGTGGCCTTCTATGCACTTCTAATTAAGAAACAGTGATGTCAGGGCCGGGGAGATGGCTCAGTGGAATAAGCGCTTCCCTGGCAAGCACAAGGGCCTGAGTTCAATTCCCGGTTCCACAAAAAAAAAAAACCCAAAAACATAAGAAACAATGATGTCAAGACTTCATTCCAAGAAGGGTTTTTGTAATTTTTTTCATTAACATAACACATTTTCAACAACAAAAAGATTTAGTTTTGGCTAACACTAAAAACTGCAGTATCTAGTTTCAGTACAAGAACTGCCCACTATTTTTTTTTTTAAATGTTTATTCATTTATTTGTTACAGGCTCTCACTACACAGCTCAGACTCATAGTGGTCCTCCTGTCTCAGGCTCCTCAGCACTGAGATTACAGGCATGCATCACCACCCCCGGTTTCAGTGGCCCAGCAACGTGTGGGGCCAGAGTGGCATGCAGTACCAGGGATGGAACCTCGGTCCTTGTGCTTGCTGGGCATGAGCTATCTTCCCAGCCCTGCCCACTATGTTTCATAATCACTGGGATACAAACAGATAAGAAACACGTGCATTATCTTGAACTTTTCTTTAAAATTCTGAGAAAAATAATCTCTATCAAATATTTTCCTACTCACCTTCTTTGCTTCCTGTTTCTGCAGGCACTGGAAGAGATGCATTGTGCTGGATAGCTGCGTTGGCAACAGCATTAGCTGTTACAGTGAACGCTGTTTGGGGAACTAGCCGTGGCATCAGTGGTACCAATCGACGACCTTCAATGGACCATTCTGAAGAGCTATTAGGTCCAGACATACTAAACAGAAAAGAAAACACTGCTACAAGGGTTCTCTATTGTTAAAAACAAATCAAATATAACTTATTAAATTACAAAAAAGACCCTTAATGAACAAGAGGCTTTATTTAAGCAAGCAAAATCAAAATTATGAATAATTAGAATTCAAGGAATGTCACAAACTTTAAGTTATTATGTATTTTATTCTATAATCTGAACATAATTGAGACTATGACAAATTTTTCTATGGCTTTTAAATACTGTTTTTGGTTTTGTTATTTACGTGGTTTCACTAATAAAAACTGGTACTTTTACTAAATATTAGAATGGAATTTTGTAATTAAACCAAGAAAATAAAAAGCATTCATAATACAAATAATCAGATTTTCCTTTAAAGTTGAAGATGTAATTCTGAACTTTTGCAACATTATGTATCTGCCTGCATGGCCAGAGGTTCTAAAGGCTTTTAAATAAAGGAAATCGAGGCAGTAAACGAGGGGAACTAGATAGCAAAAAAAGCATAGAAGCTGTATACATTAACAGCATGTGTTACTAATGATGTATATCATATTATTATATATACATAGTGCCTTCCTGTTAAAAATGGATCAGATATAAGGGTGCTAAAAGAAAACTGCCACTATTTGTATTTATATATACCACCATTAACTCTTAAGAGTAATGAATTACTTAGACTTCCTATTCAAGCAGGTATTACACTCAGTTTCTCTACCCTACATTTCTTGAGCAAGTTTCATCTTAAGAATCTGACCAGAGGTGAAATCCTGAAAAAAATAGCTGTCAGCGGGGTACTGTAGTACACATCTATAATCCCAGAACTGAGGGAGACTGAAACAATAAGATCACAAGTTCAAATCTTGCCTCTGAAACTTTGTACAGACCTGTCTCAAAATAAAAAATAGAAATGGCTGGAATGTAGTTCAGTGCAAAGGCCCTAATCCCTATACCAAAAAGAGAAAATTATCATTTTCCTTGACTTGGCTCCATGAGAGACCCTAACTAATCATTAGCATCAAAGATTAACATTCATCCAAAAATAATCTCTTCACAAAATCAGAAATATTTCTATCCTTTTTTTGAAACCATAGATTCTACAAAACATAACTTAAGACTTTAAGACTTTATACACTTATTCTTCAGATTTTGATGGACTACATAAAAGCCTTGCTTAGTGAGTAGCAGAATAATTATGGTGATGGTAGTAATGCTAGTTAAAATCAATTAAGAATTTACTACATGACAGATATTATTCTGAAAATTATATGTATATTCATTCATAGTTCTTGCAACAATCCTATCAAATTGGTAGTCTTTTTATCTCCATTTTATAGATAGGAAAACCAAGTCAGAAGACAGGCTAAATATAACATCTCCTTTCAGCTACTACATTTTATGGCATACACCAAGAAAATATAAGTGTTTCAAATGAGTTTGATATCTAACTTTTTCTTTTTAATGTCTAACTTTTGTCCTTGATTTATATCAAGTTGGAAAGGTGGTCTAATGGTTACCAACTTTTCACTGAATTAAAGAAAAGAAAAAAAAATCATCACTCAAGGGTTGGGGAAATAGCTCAGCAGTCTAAGTGCCTGCCTGGCAAGCACAAGAACCCTGAGTTTGATCCCCGGTGACACATGCCATGCTGGTGTACTGTGCTGGCCACGAAACCCAGCTTGATAGCACATGCCTATAATCCCATTGGGGTGGCTGAGACAAGAGGATCACTACCAATCAAAACTTCGTAGCAAGACTCTGTACTAATTAATTAATGTTTAAAAAGTCACTTAAGAATTTAAGTTCAATTCAAAAAGGAATTTCAAAAGCTGACGAATCCAACTGGGTCACTGTGAAAAAAAAAAAAAAAAAAAACCTATAAATTACTTCATTTTAACACAGTTCTTCCTAAGACAAAAAAAAAAAAAAAAAAGGACTTCCTAAAACCCCAGCAACTGACAAATTCATAAGTTCCATAGTACACTAATTTGGAAACAAAAAATGGTGACCAAGAAAATCAGAAAGGGCTACATATAGCTGGTTATTAAAGGGAAAATAATTTAAAAACTATTTAGTATTTTGTTAGCCTATTTTATTTTACTATCATTTTATTAGATTATTACTAATCAACTTGCTTGGTGTGAGTTTACCACATAAAGTATTATCTACACTTACCTGGTGCACTGTTTAAATTATGGCAGAAGATTAATCATTTAAAGTCATAAACATATGCTGTTACTAAAAGAAGCTTGCAGTGTAATACACAACTGCAATTTTTAGAAAAATGTATAAATCTTCCATATTTCCACTCATGCAAACATGCTCCAACTTTTTTGAGTGAAAATTAAGTATGTTAGAGTTAGATTAAAATTTCCTATTTGTTTAGTAATGGTGGTATAAATATGCATTAGTTACATAACTCCTCTAATTTAGAATTTACAAACTTTAAACATCTTACTGCAGAGCTTCACTGAGATACGTTACTCTCAATGTACTAACTCTCCACTTATACTAATATAGCAAAGGAGGACAAAAACCTTGCTCTACTCCCTCTTCCAAGAAATCTAAGATAATACTAATTAAATCACCTTGGCTGTCACATCACTCCTTAGTGTGAAAGGAATACTCATCTCACACAGAAACACAGTGTCCTGGAAATGTCTAATAGTGAAAAGGTTGAAGAGCAGAAATTCCAGACAGCCACATTATTCTTACTCTAGAGACAACATGAGTAAGCACAGCCCAATTTAAAAATCTGAAGCTTAAACATTCTGTTGTAAATCAAATCTGAATAACAGCATCAGATTTAGCATGTGGCCTGATGCCAAACAATAAACATGTGTTATGCTTTAAGCCACAAGCAAGGTTTCTCTTTGATCCCCAACATTCCACTCCTTTTGTTCCTGTTCTTTTGTGTGCTCTATCTTCTTGGCTTTCTCATCACTTTTCAATCACATTCCTTCAGGCCTAAAACTGCTCTTTGGGGTGGGGGAGGGCAGGAAGAGGAGAAAGGGAATGCAGTCAGTTCAGATGCATTCCTCTCAGTGTTTTTTCAAGCTCAGTCTGAAGCCTCCCATAGATAACCTCTGGAACTAAGCTCTGTTGTAATCACAGCTCTCTACTCAGTAACTCTTGGGCTCATCAAATAAATACAACATCTGATTAAACTAAAACCACAATATAAAATATTAAAACAGGAGTACAGAAAGACCTAAGCAGCTTAAAATTATATACTGAAGTAAACTCTTTTCAAAAAATAAAATTCATATATTAAGGAATTCAGAAAGGAGACGGAAAAAAGAGGAAACACAGGCAGATAAAAGCCAACTCTCAATTATCCATGCTAATGGAGAGAGGAGGGAAAGGGAGAGGTCAAATAGACTAAAGAAACTCATATAATATCCAAAAATATTTTGGCAAATACTAGTAAATTCTTCACCAAATGTTTTCCAGGACAACTAACAAGTAGCAACATTACTAATTAAAATTTTTCACCTCCTCTCCCTTCCCACCCTCTGACTAGAGGTACTCCCAAGCAGCAAAATGGCTAAAGGGAAGGAAGTATTAGGAAGGGGAGGAGGGGAAGAGAAGGAAAAGCAAGGGGCATGGTTAATTCATAAATGAACAATGTGCCCCTGAATAATTGAGAGCTTCAATTTGGAAATAAATACAAGAAAAAGCCTGAAATAGTAATAACCTATTTGCATACCTGTAACTTGGTCTTTCACCCAAATATAAGGATAAATTCATTCTTTAAAGGGGAAAAAAGGAAAAGGAGACTAAATAAATGTTATCCTTTAAGTATGACACTGATGCATCAACTTACAACTAGTTGCCCCACAATACTCTTCCAATGTTTCTAAGACACTGATTTTGTCTCTAAGTGCCTCTGAATGCAACATATTTTATTGCCTAGTACATAAATTTCCTATTACTAATTCTCAAATTAGAATCTAGGTTCAGTTATCTTTAGAGAATCTCAACTAAAAAGTCTGGAGCAAATTAAAGGAGGAATACATTAGTATTTGAATGTTTCAATCATGTTAGCCTGACAACTAAATACTATACCTACCACTGAAAAAAATCTCAAAACTTCTATAATGAAATGCTAAACTTTTATGATATTAAAAAAACACCCCATTTTATGTATTAAGTAAAATGAGGGACAGTGAAGAACATAAAGCTAACAGATCTTTGGAGAAAATGAAAATTCTGCCAACTGATTTAAATATATAGTTTAAGTTATTACATTATGAAAATGAATCAAATTTTTCCTTTAGTTTTATTTCACATTAAAGCAAAAATTAAAAATATTTGAACATATTTTATGAAATATTTCTACCATCTTATGCCAACACTGTAAAAATTTCTGTTCCTTTCTATTCTTCGGAGGCACTGTCTCCATGTATGCTCAATGCTTGATCCCTGCCCTCAGTCCACCCTCACCCTGTCAAACAGTAATGATCTCAAAACAGTTTGATGAGTCCTTTACAATTTTACTTTTACTTTTTAAAGTAAATGAAAATATAATGTCTTAAAAGCAAGAAATATGTTAGTGATTTTTTGAATCTCAAAATACATGAGATAATTAGAAATAGATACAAAAAACTTATGCCCACAGTAATATACATATCAAATATCCCATTACAAAGAACCTCTAAGGGACTTTCAATTTGAAAAGGCATACGGTTTTGTGACTGAACTTTACTTCAAGTAAGTGGTCTAAACTTCTGTGATCTTTAATTATACAGAAATTAGCTTTTAAGAGGATTTGACCTAAGTATTTTAAGCTAGCCTAACAAAATACAAAAACCATAACCAACTGAATAAACACTGACTACTATGGTCAAGATCCCTCAATAGAAATGTTGTTATTAAGTTAAAGGACTCAGGAATCTGCTACAACAGGAAGACTGTTTCAAAACTATGTTATACTATGTCATAAAAAATCAGGGGTGGTATGACTAATGGCTTACTTATGTGCAATTGTTGTTAACCGTTCATCGTTTACTGCTCTCCGAACTTCAGCACGGTGGCGTTCTGTTGAGATGCTATGAAAAAAAATAGCCATTATAGAACTCTGCCAAGCAGGCAGCTCTTTGCTATACTTCTATTAATGTTTAAGTCAACAAGCAGCGGGGGAGGGGAGGGGGTTGCTTTGTGAAAAGACATAATGGGGGCCTAAGACCTTCAAATGTTTCAGTCTTAGAAAAGGATTCATACTGATTTTGTGTAACTGCAGAAAGAATTTGTTACAAATCAGAAATTACAAAAAGACAATCACAGGTTGATATCAAAGCATTAATTCCATATCTCAGAAACCTTAGATCATGGAAAAGATTGGCAGAACTTCCTGTATATAAATACATAAACAGATATTCAATGGCTTCCTAATCATGGCTGCTGAGAAGAAGATTTTGCACTTAGAAGAAAGTCTTCTAAAGTCTTTTCTAAAGTTTAGGACTCTATAATTTTATGTTCAGTGAATACAATAAGGAATGAGAGTGGCAGGAAAATCTGTATCCTATGGCTACACACTATGAAACTTGACCCCAGGGTAATCTGTAACTCAACACTTCTGGCTATGTGTCTTATCTGGTACATTATATTGCCAATGGTAAAAATATGCTTATATTTTTAAAAGATGTGATCTTTTTAACACAGTGCAGTACTACTCAGCCACAAAGAAAGATAAACTGGAGACCTTTATAGGTAAATGGATGCAACTCAAGACCATACTCATAAGTGAAATAAACCAGACACACGTGGGCAAACATACTATCTCCCTAGTGTAAGAAGCTAAAACAGTGAATGAAATCCAAAATGTACAATAGCTACTGTAAAATGGGAAGAAACTATTCAAAAGCAAAGAAAAACTGGGACATGGAAAGAAGAGAAAAACCAAAAAATGAGAAACACACACACAAGAGTTCAGACAGTTATATTTCTAATTTTTCTTAGTTCATTGAAAAGAAAAGTTTGTGCTAATATCATTTGGACAATTAAATGCCTATATCTTGTACTCTGAGAAATTTAAAGATAAAAATATGCAATGCATTAACCATTGTTATCATTCTACCTTATTTTCAAATTTGGGTTTTTTTTCCTCTTCAAAATAAAAAAGTAAATTAAATATGCTTATGTTGATCTTGTGTTTATATTAAACAAATAAAATTAATATTTAAACAACTTTTTAAAACACTATAGCTCTCTTCACAAATAATACCACTTTTCCAAGTATATTCTCTACTGTTTAAGTTAAACCTATGCCATTAAAACATTTTAGGGGATAAAAAGCAGAATTTATGAAAAAACATATACAACAAAACAGTAAGACTGAAAATTTCATGTAAGTGTATCCTTATATTTGTATTATTAAATAACAGGAAGAACCTCATCCATCTTTTCACTTACAAAAGAATAAGATGAAAATCTTTAAATATAAACAGTTAAAAAAAAAAACCTAAAATATTACAATAAATCAACAAAAGTGATCCTGAATTTCCTCACAATATCCTGCCCTACTTAACCAGTGTTACCTTTATTTTGCCATTTCCTCTTTCACTCAACACAGGCTAACTCTGCAGAGCCAAGGTCTTCACTTTCACTTTTTCAAATGAACTTTGCAGAGAGGAATGAGGAGGAGGAGGAAAGAATGAAAAAAATGAGGGAGGAGGAGAGAGAAGGGAGGGGAAGGGATGGCAAGGGAGGAGAGGAGAGGGAAGGGAGGGCAGGGAAAGGGAAGGGAGGGCTGGGGAGGGGTAGGGGAGACTAGAAATCTCCAATTTTTTAATTGGATCTAAATGCCACTCTACAGGGGCCAGGGGTTCAATCCCTGGGGACTGCAGTGCCTGCCCCAGGGCTCACTGAGAGAGCAACTGAGACTGGGCGTTGTGGCGTGCCTGTAATCCCTGCTCTTAGGAGGCTGTAAACTGGCAGATTACTACTAGTCTGATCTAGTAGTGAGGCCCTGAACATCCTATAGACCCTTCCCTAAAATAAATTTAAAAATTCAAAAAAAAGACAAATTCCCTCTAATGCAACTGAAGGAAGACTATGCTTAAGGTTATGACTACATAATCACTACCCAGTTTTAAGGCATCTTTCCTGCATGTCTTTAACAAATGCCACCTTAGATCTTGATATGTATTTGCTGCCACTTTTTCTTTCTTCCACTTTTGTGAAACATACTTCCCTTTCTCAGGTGGGCCAAAACTAAACCTGCCTTGAACCCTTTCTAATGGGATCACAAAACAAAAAAGTTGCAAATTTTCTGTGACAGGGTACACAAATAGCACAGGATTCCTAAGCATCAACAATATCAATACCTCTTCTTCAGTTCAGAATGGAAAGTAATGTAATCCCTCAAAATGAAATTTCTAAAGTCAGAATTCCCAAGTTTTTATGATAATTTACCTAAGAACTTTTGAGAGTTCTCCAAGAAGATCTTTCTTTTCCTTGGTGAGATCCCCCTGTGCCCGAAGTGCAGTGATAACTCCGGCATATGCCTCCAATTCTAGAAGAAGAAAATTATTTTATCAAGATAGACCTTTAATATTTCAATATTGTAGGTATACATAGTTAAACTTCAGGTCTCGAAACTTAAAGTCGGCCAAATGCAAGTTTAAGTTTTTGAAAAATTTTATCCAACAAATTCTTTTAGGAGGGATCAGGGATGGAACTCAGGACCTTGTGCTTGCCAGGCAAGCACTTATGTTGCTGAGCTATCTCCCCAGTCTTATCAAACAAAAGATTTAAATGTGGCTTTTACAATTTGTATCATTTTGTTTTCTATTGCTTCACAGTTAGCATGTATGTGACATGAAGAAAAATCTAACAGATTCATAACATGAAATAAGCCCCCAAGTGATATAAGACTGGTAAGAGAAGTCTTCAGCATTACTGAAAAGTACTTTCATTGATCAACTCCCAAAATAACTTCTTAGGATTGCCTATCAAATTCAAATTATATTCCACCTCCCTTCGTGGTAAGTACTGTGAGCACTGTGCAACATAGTTTCTCTTATAAGAGAAACCTGAAGTATAAGTAACTTTAAAAAGATACATAATAGGAAATAAGGAGATAAATCTGGAGGGATATAAGAAGGAGGGTAAAGACTGGGAGGGAAGGGAGATGGCTCAGTAGAATAAGTGTTTGCCTGGCAAGTGCAAAGCCTTGACTTCAATCTCCAGTTTCCCCCAACCAAAAAAAAAGAATTAAGAGGTGTCCATGCAAATACACCAACTCCCCAAGATGAATGTAATCATTAGGTAGTACAAATATGTACCATGGGGCTGGGGAGATGACTCAGTAGAATAAGTGCTTCCCTGGCAAGTGCAAGGGCCTGGGTTCAATCCCTGGTTCTGCAATAAATAAATAAATAAAAATAAACATGTACCAATAAAAATAAAATTAAAAAAAGATATTTTCTGATTTTCTTAAACAGCATCTCACTATGTAACCCAGGTTGGACTCGAACTCATTACAACCTTTCTGGCTCAGCCTTAAAATATAAAATAAAATACCTATTTGCAGTGGCTACAATTAAAAAAATATTTGGTTGCATCACCATTACTTATTAGTTGTGTAACCTTAAGCAAGTCCTTTCTTATTTGTGAACCTGTTTCCTTATCTAAAAAGAACATTGTAGGTACGTTCCAGATCTAAGATTCCCTATACCTACAAAACTATCATCAAAATGCTTAATTAGAAAACATATTCTTAAAGAAACTAGGACATAATACAGTGAATCCTAATACCAAACAGCTTATATTTCACTCTTTCAACAGAAACAAGCCATTACAAAACGAATCAGTCTCTGGTATTGGTTAAAATATAAAAATACAAGTCTTCAACAGCCCCATTAAAACATACTTGCCTACCATTATAGCTTGTATACTTCTCTCCTATGGACTGTAAGTCTGACATGTGACTTGCTTTTGACCAGTAGAATACTGAAAAATGCATGCAAACACACACTTGCTAAAAAATTTAAATTGGGGGGCCAGGGAGATAGCTCAGTGGAGTAAGCACTTCCCTGGCAAGCACACGGGTCTAAATTTAATCCCCAATTCCAAAAAAACTTTAAATTGGGGCCTTCCTCCCTTAAATATCAAGGTCCAAAACAGCCCAGAATACAAGACCACATGAAGAGAGGCTCACTCATCTCAGCTAAACTACCAACTGCACAGAGACACAAGAGAGCTCTCAGAAAACAAACCAATAATCTATACAATAGAAAGAAATGATATAACAAATGCTTTAGGTCATTAATACTCTGAAACATATATAAACAAATACACTGGTAAGGAATATATGTCCAAACTAAAATTCTCTTCATATTCAAGGTGCTACAGTATTTGCTACTTGCCAATGCCGAATATAAAACACAATAAAATACAAGCCAAATAGATGTATGACTGCAGACATAAATACCAATAACAGATTAGTAGTCTCATTTAGCTCGTATTATTCACAATTCCATCAAAATGAAGCTTTATATACAAGAACGGGATGATTATATTATAAAGAAACATCTGAGACTAGGCAAAGTGGTGTGCATCTGTAATCCCCGCACTTGGTAGGCTGAAAACAGGAAGATCACAAGTCAGATCTATATAGTGAGACCCTGTAAACCCTGTCCTAAATACATTAAAAAAAAAAAAAGAAAAGAAAAAGAAACAAATGTATAACCCAAAGTATACATCCTGCCTTTTCAACCTGTACTGGATACTTGGTGGACATTTCATGAATTTCTCCTAAAAGACAAGCTCTACTGCTCTGGACAGTAAAGGAAATACTTAATTCTAGGAAACAAAAAAGAGAAAATTTAGTTATGGGAAACATTTCAGTTTTTAATCAGACCCAGAGGAGAGCAAGGCATTGGAAATGACCAAATAAGAATTATACTCTAAATATTTATAGAATAATTTATTTGACAAACCAATACTGAATCTTTATCACATACATACATAAATACTGTGTTAGGTCCTGCCCTCAAGTAGTTAGCTGTAGAATACAGTAACGTGCAATAAGATCTCAAGGAATTAAGATAAAATTTATATACAGCAATAAATGAAACAGATAAAAAAAGTATCAGCTAATCAGTAAACAGGTTTTAAATATAGAGAGGAAAAAAAATCTATGCTCCAAGTAGGCTGGGTGAGGAATACAAATGTGGTAGAGTGAAAGAGAGTAACAAGCAGACAGTAAATTATTTCAGTAACTTCCAGTAATAGTGACTACATCTGAGCACTTTATACTAAAAGAAGCAAAATGTCTGTATAGTTACTAAAACAAAGTACTCATAGAATATCACCACTACTATCATACTACTACAGTTCTACTACAGAAATACTTGTAACAACAGAAGTCAATCATCTTATGGGTATCCTCAAATCCTAACTTCTTTTCAGTACTAAGGATCAAGCCAAGAGGAACTCTTACCACTGAGCATCCCAGCTATGCATTTTTTTTTTTTTTTAATTTTGGGACAGAGCATACTTATTTGCCCAGGAGGGACTCAAACATGTAACTCTTACCTCAGTCTCCCGAGTGCTGAGACTTCAGGCATGCACCACCATACTAAACTCAGTTATACCTTAAACTCAGTTGAATTTCTGGTAATGTATTTGGTACCATTCCATTGTGTTAACACCAATAATATGTAACTATAATGAAATAAATATACTTGAACACCTCAGAAAACAAAACCCGTAATCTGAGTACTCCATGAGACTGAGATAGAAGGGATGCAAGTTCGAGCCCAGCCAGAGCAAATACACAAGACCTTGTCTCAAAAAGTAAAAAAAGGGATGGGGTGTAGTGTGAAGGACAGGGATTTAACCCCCAGGACCACAAGAAAGAAGATAGGAGGGAAGGAAAGAAAATAGAAAGAAGGAGAAAGAGGCCAGAAAAAATTAAAAATTTGCCAAGTCTTTTGTTTTTCAAACTTTTTCTATAAAACCTTCCAATCATTCCATTTAAACAAATCAGTCATTCAAGTATACTATTATACATAAATCCCCACAATGGCTAGAGTCTTACAGTTAAGAGTAGTCATAAAATTGGGCAAGGTTTATATTAATCGTGATGTCCCCAAAGCCTCTTCTGCTCATAACCTAGCATTTGAAAGCTGACTGAATCACAGGAACAACCCAGCTAAAAGTAATGTTAGAAAGTGGACCTGGTCAGAAAAGGCAAGTCATTGGGGGAATGGTCTGGAACGATGTATCTCACTCCCCCATTCCTTCCTTGTCTCTCTGTTTTCTGACTGTGAGGTGAACAGCTTTCCTCCACCCAGGCTTGTCTACCATGTTGTAGACCATTAAAGAAATAAAACTTCTAAAACAGAAGACAAAAAAGTAAACCCCTCCTCTAAAGTTTTGGCATCAGATATTTTGTAATAAGGAAAGTAACGAAGACACCCTGTAATCCCTGCACTCTGAGAGCTTCAGGCAAGAACATCCTAAATTCAAGTCAGCCTTGGGAAACTTAGTGATTGCAAGACCAAAGCTCAAAACAGACTGGGGATGCAGCTCAAGACCAAGGCCCTGGATTCAATGGGGTGGGAGGTTGTCAGATAAAATGCATTTCCTTATTAGTGGTACATTCAGTATATCATAAATTCTCTATCCCAATTTCTTTATAATTCAGTAAAATCTGTTTAGCATTTTACATTACGATAATTTATGGGTATCTTTAAAATGACAAAGCTAATTCTTAAATACATTATCTTTTCTAAACTTAGGATCTGGAGCTAGTGTTTGAAAGCAATGCAATTTCACTATTATGATAATGAGCCAACAGGTGGGAAGGAAGTCTTTGGGCAAATCACTACTAATCCCAATGTGTCAATGACATTATCATGTAGGATGGCTATTTTCCTTTGTATATAAGCAGCTCTCCAGCAGCATTACACAACTTTTTAAAATTAGGGCTAAATTTGCATTTATTTCACAGTGAATTCTATTGCTGTGCCCTAGGTTTTTGTTCATCTGTGACACCTTTTTCTTTCATACAATCTTCTTTTCTGGTTTAGGAATAGTTTGCTTCTCTTCAGGAAGGATCATCCTCTGGTACCAAGGGAAAGCCCACCTACAGATAGTCTCACTTTGAATTCTGTAAGCACCAGAGCACATCTTGGCTGGCTTGTTCACCTGATATACCCACTGAGAGAACATACATCTGAACTAAAAATTATTTAGCATCTTACATTATTTTAAATTATTTTACATTTTAAAGCATGTGAAAAAACAATTCAACATTCTTTTTTTGGAACTCTACCACTGTAACTCAGTGGTACATATTGCTTCTGCAAAGTGATATCTTTTTGATACGTGGTGGTTTTTCAGATATGTATAGCCCTTGGAACTTCAGGAGTATTCTTTCTTTTAGAGAACACAAGATATTAACTTCTTGATTTATGTATTTTGGGGGGCTTTGCTGGGTTAACTGAATACCAAACCATTTCCTTATCACTTCAGGCAACTTAAGGGAATGACTAAGGATAAACTTGGACTTAAAGGCTATCTTTTTTTGTTGTTGTTGTTTTTTTGTTTTTTTTTTTGTTTGTTTGTTTGTTTTTTTTGAGACAGGGTTTCACTGTGCAGTTCAGGCTGGCCTTGAGCTCACTTTGTAGCTCAGGCTGGTCTCGAACTCACAACAATCCTCCTGTCTCAGCCTCCCGAGTGCTGGGATTACAGGCCTGCACCACCACGCCCGGCTCATTTTTATTTTTAAACATAATCTCCTGATTCAAAACCTCCAAAAGCCAAAAACCCCAATCCAATCTGTTATTTTTGTGATCCTTAATCAGTTTAGCTATATAATAAGTCCAATTTATAATTGTCAGCAAGTTATATTAATTGCACAAATGTGAGAAAACTATTTTCAAACTAGTATTAAAAGTCTATATATATAGAATAATAAACATCTCCCACCAAAAAAAAATCTCTTCAACTTGCTAATACAACAATGCTAGATCCAGGTCCAATGAGGCATGTCTATAATCCTAGCTATTTAGGAGGATCCCAAGTTTGAGCCTACTCTGGGCAACTTAACAAAACCTTGTCTCAAAATAAAAAATGAAAAAATGACTGGAGATACAGCTCAATGGTAAAGTATCCCTGGGTTCTATCCCAAATACTGCAAAACTAAACAAACAAACAATGCTAAGAACTAGTTTGAAATCCTCACAGTGGAACATGGGGAACTAAAAAGAGGACAAAAGTTATCAGCAGGCTTGAGTGGCCCTAATTCTATCTGATCTACATAGAAGAAATTCCCCAAAAATACTTCCTTTGAAGCATCTTTTCACAGCTTTTTAAATATTACACAGTCAGAAGCCAGGCATCATGATAGGAATTTATCTAAATAATTATACTTCACTGCTGAAACATTTATTGCTCATTTTCATTTTTTTTCCTCATTTATTTCATCTATTGTGCTAACCTGAAACTACAGTACTAAGTAAGAAAAGCTCTTTATAGTCTTCGATAGCATTCTCAACCACAGATCTTCATTTGAACCAAACAATATGGAAAATTATTTGAGTAACTCTTCCCAGTTGTCTTGGGACGGCACATAACTAATATCATGCCTGCAAGACAGAAATTATTTCATTATATACAACAGATGCCTTAGCATTAAGGCTTAATTCTCTCCTTAAAATGCTGATTAAGGCTGCTATATGCCTACAAGCAGGTGCAGGGGCCAGGGGTTGGATCCCCGGGCCTGCCATGCCCGTGCCAGTGTGCACTGAGACAGCAATTGAGACTGGGCATGGTGGCGCGCACCTGTAATCCCAGCACTTGGGAGGCTATAAATAGGCTGATCACTACAAGTCTGATCTAGTAGTGAGACCCTGAACACCCTGTAGATGCCCTAAAATTACCAAAAAAAAAAAAAGGGCTGCTATAAAGTAAAAGCACTAAGTGGTAATAAGCACAAAACACATTTTATTAATAATAATAAAACATAATTTGGGGAAGTAGATACAGCATGTATTAACTTAGAACTGAGAAATCTGTATATGCAAAAGTATGCTAAAGTGAGACTAAAAATCATTTAGTCCAATACTGACTTTAGTATCAGCATTACCTTAGGTTCTAAACTTCATCTGTAAAATGGAGGCTAAAAATTACCCAAAAAAACATAAAACAGCCTATCTTTTAGGTATGAGGACTAAGTGAGATGTTAAATATAAAGGACTCCAAATAGCCAATCAACTATCAATGAGTCTTGGCTACTCATATTATGATGATTCATGCACCTCCTATGTACAAATCAGTACACCAGGCACTGGGGAAACAATGAGAATGATGGTGACTAGGTTTTCAAAGTTTCTTATACAGCATAGGATGACATTCAGGCAAACAACTATAACCCACACAGAAAGGAAAAATATCAAAGACAAAAAACATTAAAAATAAAAATCATACCCAATTTTCGAAGAATCCTTTTGCATTCATCCCTGCTGAGATCCAAAAGGGTTGGCCACACAACAGGCATTGCTGCTTATGTTTGGTAGCCCCAAAGAGCTTGTCCTCCCTACCAGAAGAAAAAACAACCGTTTTACCAATGTAGAAAAAGACCAATGTACTTCAAAAGGCCACTCACCTGGAGATTCATCCACAGGTGAAGTGAAATCAGGAAGATACCTCACGATCATTTTTAATGACCACCTCGCAACTTCTGAAGAATTAAACCATCATTTGAGAGCTTACTGTACCACTCAGTGGAAAAAGCATGCGCTTAATGGTAATATAATCCTTAGATAAACTAGACAAACTGAACCAGTTTTACACAAGTATTAAGGCCAAGGTTACCACTTCGTTTGTTATGTGTGTTAATGAACAATATGCATGTATTGGCATCAAGTTTCTTTATAGTGACTGGTATGCAATTTAATAAATGCAAGCCTAAGCCGGGCGTGGTGGTGCATGCCTGTAATCCCAGCACTCGGGAGGCTGAGGCAGGAGGATTGTTGTGAGTTCGAGACCAGCCTGAGCTACAAAGTGAGCTTAAGGCCAACCTGAACTGCACAGTGAGACCCTGTCTCAAAAAGACAAAAAAAAATAAATAAATAAATAAATAAATGCAAGCCTAAGCCGGGCGTGGTGGCGCATGCTTGTAATCCCAGCACTCGGGAGGCTGAGGCAGGAGGATTGTTGTGAGTTCGAGACCAGCCTGAGCTACAAAGTGAGCTTAAAGCCAGCCTGAACTGCATAGCGAGACCCAGTCTCAAAAAAGACAAAAAAAATAAATAAATAAATAATAAATAAATAAATAAATGCAAACCACTACCTCTAAATTTGGGCAAATGACTTCTGTCGGCTTCCTCACTTATAGTTTCCAACTATTTCTAACGCTGTGTTAATGAGAACTCAATAATAAATTTCTCTCAAGTCTTTTTTTTTTTTCCCCCAGTACGAGCGATCGAACTCAGGACCTTACACTTGCCAGGCTGGCACTTATGCCTCTGAGTTATATCCCTGGCCCTCTCTTCAAGTCTTGACAATGAAATATGAATTGAGACATCGTAGTCATTAATCTACTGCTTACCAAAAGTTTAAATGCCAAGAACTTATTTCTTACCGGAAATTGTCTTAGTATAGAGGACAAAAAGCGCTCAGGACTTACACAAAACCTGCTTTCCATACAGCAAACCCTGAGTAAACATTTGTTAAATGGATACATGAATGATTGGCGGGAGAAAGTAAAATGAATGAATAAGTGAATTCACAGCCTGGGAGTCACTGAACCGAAATAACTGCTACATCCGGTCCCAGTGGCTGGGCTGCTAACTCCAATTCTAAGCCCCCAGTTCAACCCCCTCCCCCTAACTCCCACCAACCTCTCGGTTCCAAAACCAACTCCACTGCTGGCAGAGCTGGATTGCGCGCCCCTACGGAAAGATGACTTAAAGGGGTGGGGAGAAGGAAAAAGAGGCAGAGCCAAAGAAATCTGCTCCCTCCAATAGCTTGTCCCCGCCTCCAGACAGGATCTTGGAGGCGGCTAGACCGCCCAAATCTAGCACCACGTCACGGCATCCTAACACGTCCTAGCCAGCGGACCCTAGCGCCGGGCTGCCTCGCATCCAAAACGTCCGCGGTAGCTGCTGGGCCGGCTGGGGTCCCCGGATCTCGCGGAGTCCTTCCCCACTCAAGTGTCAAGGAAACAAACCCGCCCCGCCCCCTCTACCACACACCCGCCCGCAGCACTAGAGCAACCAGCCTGGGCTCCTCGCCCGCGCCTCTCAGCGCCCGTACCGACACCAAGCCCTCGCTCCAAGCCCACCGGCCGCAGCCGGTGTCAGGCGCCCCGCCGGCATCTGCGCCTCGCTCCCTCTCCGGCGAGAGGACAACGGAAAAAGAGTAGGCACGCGGACAGCCAGCCGGACTGCCGGAGCTCACTGAGAGCTCCCAGAGCTGGAACCTCGGCGCCCCGGCACCAGGCCTGCCGGAGTCCCCCTCCGGCCACATCCAGGAGACCCTCGATACCGTTAGGAAACAACGGAGGATGGGGCTGGGCGCCCCAACCTGGGCTCGAAGTGCCTGGAGGGGGCTCCTCTGCGCCAGGTGCCTGCCAGCTCTTCCTAGGACCCGCCTGAGAGTCACCCACCTGCCCAGCCTTTCGGGGCTCATCTAAAAGGCTCCTCCGCCAAGACTAGGGGACACCAGGAATAGGGTTTGTTTGCAGTGCCTCAGAAGGGGCAAGATGGCGACAGGTACCAGAACGCAGGCGCAGGCGCGCGTTGCCAATCGGGAGATGTAGTTCGTCTTTCCCGCCTTTCGAAGAACGGGCACCAAAGGGCCTCCATTCATCCTGTCCTTTTCTTACGCTTTTTGAAAGGAAAGGAACGGTATCGCATGGGGCTGGTAGGAGTTGTAGTCCAACGCAACCGTGGTCTTTCGCTCCAGGTTCGCTGGCGCACGCGCAAGGAAGGCTGGGATTGTAGTTCCTCGGGCTCTTCCAGCGTACCCTCCGGGCTCTGGCTTCGCGCGCCTCGCCTCCGTGTCCCAGCCAATCGGCGGCGCTCTCCGCTGCGCGTAGCGTCATGCGTAGCGACTAAGATGGCGCCGATAGGTGGAGTTTGCGTTTTGCAGCGACCTTTACTTCTCTGAGGTTGGGAATAGAAAAGGTCCAGCTCTACCCTGAAGTGCAGTTACAGTTTAGGATTGGATTTGTCAAGAGTTGCAGCGGCCACTTATCAGCCGTCTGTAACTACGCAAAGGACAGCTAGAAGAAATATCCACACCCCGATAATTGACAGTGGAGTTCCCCGAACTTTATCTCGGAGTTACAGAGTTTCAAACGGGGAAAGACCAAGAGCGTTCTCAACTTTGGGTTCCTGCACGTGCAAAGTGTGAAAGATACTTTGCGCTATATCTGCCAAAGGCAAGAGGAAGAAATTTATTTGAGGCAGGGGGACGCGGTAGGCTCACCCTTAGCCTTTGTTCTTAATCGCACCATGATGTGGAGGTCTTGTCACCCTTATTTTACAGACAAGAAGGGATCCTATGTGTTAGGATTTAAAGCCAGTGCCTAATTGTTAAAGATCCCATCAAGTTTTATTTGACCTCCCTCCAAATTTTGTATATTTATTAGTAATTCTCTAGCTAAAGAAGATTTTAATGTACATTCTGTTACCAGGCATAGTTTCCTTCTTGAAAGAGGACTGGAACATGGCTGAGGCCTTGGTTTCTATCCCCAACCCTCAAAGAAATGAAAAATACTACACCGTATGGGATAATATACCTTATGGAGATATGGTGATACACAACTTAAAAGGAACCATTATAAAAACCAGTGATGCTGTTCATGTTTTTGGATGAAGCTATAGATTAAAAAAAGAAAATAGTATTTATATTTCTTGCCTTCCCTCCCTAATTTTCTTGTGCATGTTATTTTGAGGCCAACTGCTTAAGTTGTTAAAATAACAAAATCTTAATAGAAGACTGTATAATAATGTACAATCTAATTTGAGCTTTGCAGTATCTCTGAGCCATATATAATTGAAGCCCCTTGTACTATATAAAGAAAAACTCAGATGTTCAGTAACTCACCCAGTTTCATACAGCTAGGAATTGATAGCTGCGTTGTATAACCCCAAGTCTTCTGACCTCCACGTGTCCTCTACAAGGACTGTCAGAATGACAAATAATAGAGCAGAAACAAAAAGACAGGACTTATAAAAACTGACTCCATACGAACTATGATGAATTACCGTGGTTAATCTTGTATTTACTAGGTGCCAAGTAATGTTTTAAGCATTTTACATAGTAGTTCAGTCCTTAAAACCACTTTATGGGGTGAAACTATTATTATCCCTAATTACAAACAAGGCAACTGAGGCATAGGAAATTTAATAGCATGCCTAAGGTCACACATTAAATGTTGAAGGCAGGATATGAATTTACGCAGTTTGGTTCCAGAGTCTATGTTATAGTTCTCAAACTTTAACATTACATAGGCACTACTTGAGGCTCCTGTTAAAGTGCAAATTTTGATTCTGTGTATCTGGGATAGGCCTTAGATACAGTATTTTTTAATAAGTTTTTAAGTGCTAGTGGTGGTTTTCCTAACCATATTTTCTGTTTTGCAGCCAAAAACTACACTTTCCTGCCTCTGACTGCTCATAACCCCAAATGTTCCTAATAGTGTATTTTCTTCCTTATGCATCAGAGTCACTCAAAAAGCATATCCTACCTCTATTCCATTTTCTCACTGCTCCTATGCCACATAGTAACATCTTGTTACTGAGCTCAAAACACTGAATTACCATATAGTCATTTGTTGAAAATTTCTAACCATGAGCCCTTTAAAGAGAGGGATGAGTCAGGTCTGCTCACTTTTGTGCTTAGTACATAATAATAGTTAAGACTTATGCAGAACTTTCACCATTCCAAATGTAGTTGCATACATTAGATTGTCCCCAACAGTAATCTAATATTACCCCCATTTTATGAATGAAGAAACTAAGGCAGAGAGAAAAATAGCTTGCCTGATATAACAGGCTAAATAGTAAAATCATAATTTCAAATGAACTCACTTTCCAGGAAATATGAGATAAACAAAAGTCACCCCATACTTAACTTCCAAAGGAGAAAAGCTAGATTTAGTATCCTACTAGACATAAATGATTATCCTGTACTCTGGGAAAATAAATGGAAGTATAATGCCTTTCTAAACGTTATTCCTCTATTAACCAAACACCTTAGTCTTCAATTTCTTCAAAATGACTATCGTCTACCATTCCTATATTATGCAGCTATATTGGAAAGATACAACTCATCACCATCATGAAAATATCTGTTAAGCTACTATGATATTACATAGGCAAATTGAAATGGGTAAGACCATAGGGACACATTTCTACACTAATAAAACCTAAGGGTCTGAAGAAGTCAAGTGTTTTATCCAAAGTCATATCAAAATTTCATAGCAAAGAAATAAAATATCCATATAGAAAGAAGGCTCAAAAAAAATTCATAGCAAAACTTGGGTTGCACCTTATTATTGCTATTTTTTTTCTGCTGTATAACACTGTCTAGTTTCTTACCTTTAGGAAGTTTATTACTGTACTGATATAGCTAATGTGTGAATTAAAGATGAGTCTAGCCAGACTAAAATATATGTAAGTAGAATATTAAATAGTCAAGATTAGAAGATCTGAGACAAGAACAATAGGGTAAGTGTATTGGGGGGAATATATCGAGGGGAATTAATTGCAAGCTGCCTTTTACCATAACAAATTTTTAAAAAAATATTTACTGTCTTTAAAAAAGATAACTAGATTTGGAGGATAGAAAAAAAAAATAAATTGGAAATAACATGCTCAAGCACAAAGCAGTACCAGAAACACTTCAGAACAATCTAGAATGGCTGTAGAAAAGAAATGAAAGATCTGACCACTGCCTTGTCAACAGCTTCCTCACGTTCCCCTGAATTCTGTAGTTTCTACTTACCAAATAACTGGATTTATTGTAATAGTAAGTGATAGGGCCTTAGCATTTCTGGAATGGGCCTTTGTACAAACCTTTTTCCTCTAGAAGAACCTCAGTCCCCTTTTGCCAAATATACACACCATACTTACCACTATTTTCAAAATGAGCTATCAAAGCTCATCATACCAGTTTCCTTAAACATTGGCTTCCAGTTGCCAGCAGAATAAAATGCCAGCTTTTCTTCAAGCAAACCTATGCTAGTTACGTATCTTAACTTTTCCCTAAGGAACTGCTGCCATGTCTTTTTCTTAAGCATAGCACATTCTTTAATCTCACTGCTCAAAAGTCCCTTTGAGAGTTCTCTCTCCCACCTTTGATATCTCCACTCAGGAGTAAAAGTTGTCATTCTCCTAACTTGTCACCACAACTACTAGGTCAACCACCCCTGCACTGAGGTTCTCACATTAAGTCATACAAACTGCATTTCACCACTCTTAGGAAGAAGATTTTTAAGTTTGCTGATCAGTTTAGGTTGCCCCTTTGTGTACATTGCCCTTGCATTCACCAATCTAAAAACCTTTCTTCACAGCTCCTGTACATCCTCCCACTTCTGCACTATATTCTTATGATCTGATCTACTAAAATCAATAGCCAACATACCCCACACTTAAATAAAACTTTGTTATTCTGTATTCTGTACTCCTTTCCCTTCACCAAACCTGCTCTTCAACCTCAGGACATCTGTAGGCTTATAGGGTTCTCAAATTTCTAAGTCTGTTCCTGCTCACTAGATGTACTTTCTTCCCATTCTACTCTGGATGCCACATCATTTATTTCAGACTCAGTCTTAGAACTTACAAATCTACTCAGACATTTCTGTCCTCCACATCAACCCTAGACCAGTTGTACTTTGATCATTTTTTCTCTTAATCCCTTCCCATACTAATATGAGTATTAATTAATACATAATGTTATCCCAAACTTCAGCAGCTTAAAACAAACAAACAAAAAAAAAAGCTTTACTAAGTTTCATACAGATTTTACATTTTATGTTGGAAGCAAAAATGGCTTAACTGATTGATTTTTGATCAAGATCTCTCAAGATTTTGCAGACATTTCAAGCCTGACAGGCTGCAGGATCAGTTCACAACATCACTCACCATCATGGTTGGTAAGTTAGTAAGGAAAATGGTCTCAGCTTCTCACTGTGTGGACTTCCCTGTATGGCTAAGTGATCTAAAAGTGAACAGTGTATAATGTACAATATTAAACAGTGAGGAGAAAGAATTAAACTTTATAGGTGTTTGTATAAATGTATATAACACACAGCCCTTGGAGGGGAATTTATACAAAGCAGAAAAACTAAAAACTTGATGGAGGCAAGTTGAAATAGTATTACATATCATTTATTGATGAATCATTATGAAAAGAGAACACCCTGTATGCATCTTCTCATTAAATCCTCAAAACATTCTCATGATACAGTAGTTGGTTAATTTTAAGGCTAAGGAAGTCAAGCTCTATAGAAAAAGTAGTTTGTGCAATGTCAGATATCTCCAAAAGATGCTTTTCAGGAACACATGTAGGGCGAGTGAGACAGCTCAACTGACTAAGCTCCTGCTTAGGCATGCACAAGGACAGGGATTCAATCCCAGGTACCATATGCCCTGCCAACCCCTCCCGTGGGCATGCTGAGCTGGACACTGAGATTACAGTGGGATTACAGTGCTGCCTGTAATCCCAGCACTGGAAGGCTGAAAACAGGAAGATCACTACAACTCTCAGCAGTTGTAGTGATCTCTTTACCAGCTACATTGACATAAAAAAGATACAACTCAATTCTAGCTACCTGTAATTGCAAACCAAATCATTGCCATGGCTTAAATAATTTATTTTGCTCACAAATCTCCATTTGGCATCAGGCTCAGTGGGAGCAAATCATCCCTGCTCTTTTTTATGTTATCTAGTGAGGTCTAAAGATTGAGTGAGGTATAGAATCCTGAGGTCTTGGGCAGACAGTTCAGTGGAATAAGTGCTTCCCTGGCAAGTGCAAGGGTCTGAGTTCAATCCCCAGTTCTGCCGGAAAAAAAAAAAAAAAGAGAGAGAATCTTTAAGGCTTACTTATTAATAGGATCATTAGTTAATGTTCACTGCTGCCTGAAATCTGATGGGCTGTCAACTGTGAATTGTTATGTGGGTCTCTATGTAGCCCACGCTTTTTCAAAACAGGTGGCCAGATACCAGTTTTATGATGAAACTGGAAGTAGTATAGAATTATTTCCACTATACTTTTGATCAGAACAATCACAAGCCTAAATTCAATAAAATGAAAAATAGATTCAATCTCTTGATAAATTTGGTAGAATACTAGAACACTATGTGTGACCAGAAATTATTACAGCCATTTTTAGAAAATATCAACTGCCACAGTCAACAACAGCTCATATCCCTCCCACAAGCAAGACATTCCTCTACTCAAGACACCCCCCTCCCTCCAGCCTCTTCTATTTTGCCAATATGATTGGGCATAGGTCCAGGATTTCATCAACTAAATTAGGTCCACATTTGTGTGAAGTGCCTCTGGTGCATTCTCTCAATTTAAAGATTAAGGAACAAGATGCAAATTATCTATTTCCCACACATCCATCATACAGTGGTGACACAGGCATAGAATAACCCTATAGAGCTTGTTCAAAAGGAAAATACAGGAGGCATAGCACTGGGCCATAACAATTTTGATGCAGTTTCTCTGACACCTCTTAACTCTACCTTCAGTATCCTTGCCCCCCCTCCCCCGGTACTGGTGATCAAATTTGGGACCTTGCAGATTTGTATGCCATTGAGCTATATCCCTTTCCCCTAAGCTCTACTTTCTGAATCATTCACCTATTCCATTAAAAAAAAAAAAAAAAAATGGCTATGTTTGAGGCCAAGTAAGTTTCCACCCAGCTTCCTCCTCATAGCAACTTGGCTATTTTCATTTTTAAACATGTTCTGTTGCTTTTCATTTAAGCTTATTTTTATATTGATCAATATATCAGTCTGTGCTCACTAAAGAAATATATTTAATGCAAGATATATGAGTATGTAAGGATGTACAAGGTAGGCTTACAATGGTAGCCCATAAAGGCAGGTGTGGAAGAATGGAAAAGGTCATCAGCACACCGGGGATTCAAAGGATCCTAAAACTTGCAGACCTAGAACTCAATGGAAAGTCCCTTCCAAGACCACACAAAAAGGAGAAGGGTCTGCACTGGAAGGCTGAAGACTGTACTAGAAGGCTAAGAATCTGCCCTGGAAGCCAGAAGAATACCATTCAAGGTGAAAATGAAGACTGAAGCTCCTCGGAAGAAACAGCCAGCCTTCATTCTTTGTTTCCCTCTTACTCCATTCAGTGGACAAACCTGTTGTTGGTGCCACTCACAGCTGGGGTGGGTCTTCTGTTTTCAGCCAGTTCCTTCAGCCACCCCCTGAACTATGCTGACCCAATTTATTTGGGAGTTTCTTACTCAAGTTGACATAATTAACTATCATACTGCATTTAAAAAAAACTGTGTAGGTTTCTTTTTTTATTTATTTATTTATTTAAATTTTTGTGTTTTTTTGAGACAGGGTCTCATTGCGCAGTTCAGGCTGGCCTTGAGCTCACTTTGTAGCTCAGGCTGGTCTCGAACTCACAACAATCCTCCTGTCTCAGCCTCCCGAGTGCTGGGATTACAGGCATGCACCACCACGCCCGGCCCTGTGTAGGTTTCTAATGAATATTATTGGAATTATGTACCCTATTAGTCAAAAAGCTATACTAGCAAGCTTCATCCAGATAGTGTATTCACTCTCTTGGTCTTCTGCTGTGGAGCAGTGAATTTAACAGTTATAGGAATTCTGCTCTTAAGATCTTCAAGGCACACTTGAAGATCTGTGGGAAGATTTTTGTCACTTGAATCGCTATCATAAATCTGAGGTTTTTTACACTTACATATATTTAACTTCTTTAGACCATGTTGTCTTGATAAAACCCTGTATTTAAACTCCTCCAAGAAGTTGTTTCTTAATCTTTGCATACCTAGCTACCCTTTTGTACCTTTTATACCAGGTGACCAAAAGGGGCACAACACAGGGCTAGACAGATTCAGCAGAAGCTGCTTTTTGGGTCTCAAAAACGACTGTTATATAGGTGCAAATCCCATAAGTCATTGACCCTATCCTGCCATTTATCCTAACCACCAGTGTAGATGATGGATTTGGTTGAGGCTTATGACAAAAATAGGAAAAACAAAAACACCCTGTTGGATTTTTGTCATAGTCATGAAAGAGAACCAAGAACCAGTATTCCCTGGTTAAAAACAACAGCACAGGGCTGGCAAGATAGCTCAGCGGTCTAGAGCGCCTCTCAGGGACCGTGGTTCGAGCCCCAGCACCACATGCCATGCCAGCCCCTCCCCGCAGGGCCAGCTGAGCTCACCCCCCACCCCCACGAACAAAGAATCCGTGATGTGTAGGGAGACACTGTAATAAATAAAGGAATTTAAATAAAAATAAATAATAAATAAAAACAACAGCACAATACACTGTTCTACATGCCTGTGGGGAATCACAGTAAAGACAAACAGCCTATCACAGGATCAGGTGGCACACACTCCCACTCTCATATATTGAGGGACATACCTTGGACAGTGGACCTCTTTCTGAGCTAGACCATTGACAATTGAACTGACAATGGTTTTGGGATCCATGATATACATGGCCCAGAAACGTGTCTATAGGTCTATAGGAAAACTATAGGACTTGGCTGTTAGTCCCTATATATAACCTCCCAGCTGACAACAGGTATACTGATGGATCTAGCACTGATACAAGCCCGCAATGGACAGCAGTTGCTGTCCAGCTCAGTACTCTAGTTTGAAACCAAAACAAACAGGTTAAGCCAGTGGACAGAGTTACAGACAGCATGGTTACTTGTTTTTTTGTTTGTTTGTTTTGTGGAACCAGGGATTGAACTCAGGCACTTGTGCTTGCCAGGGAAGTGCTTATTCCACTGAGCCATCTCCCTGGCTCCTGCATGGTTACCTGTGATACATAAAGGAGACTCTCTACATGTGTACATGGACAGTTGGGCCATCCTGAGAAAGCTGACTTTCTGGCTGCCAACTTGGATAGTTCAGGAGTGATAAGTAGTGCATTGTCCCTTGTTGGGTACCAATATATGGTGAAACGTGAAAATATAGCCAAAAGCTGACCACATAAAATAGCATAATGTAACACATAGCTCCTCTTACCAGGAAATGACTTGATACCTTGACCAGGCATTACAATGGTTTACCAGTAAAACTGGTGTCTGACCAAAAATATTCACTGCATTCTAATATCCTGCATGAGTCCAGCTGAAGACCTAGAGCTCATAATAGTGCCCCCCCAAAAAAATAGTGCCTCCCACAAGTCCTACTGGTGGCTTAGAGCCCACAATTTCTCACATAGGCCTACTTCATAGATCTGTGCAGGAAAGGTCTAAAGATAGAAGGGATAGAAGCTAGAAAGTATATGCCAGTGGACTGAAGAATCTGTGTCAGAAGGCTGAGGGATCTGGACTGCAGCCAGAAGTAACACTCAAGATAAAAATGAGAGCTCCCCTGAAAAGTACCACAACCATCCTCAGCAACAATAAGATCCTAACCCCCTTCGAAGATGAGGAAAGCTGAGTTTCCCATAAAGATAGCCGATGAAATAAACTTCAGGAAGCTGAGCTGTGTACCACCTAGGAAGTTATGCTCCAGATGAGGAACAGAGCTCCCCCAAAGTGAACCATAGCCATTCTCATTGACAGTGAGGTCCCAAACTCCTCAATAAAAACAGCCGAGTTCATCAGGATAGCTAGCATGATAAGGTCCTCCAGTAGAATAACTCTAGAGAACCTACAGCTTCCAACAGCTCCCCAACAGGTTCTCCAAAAAGCTTTCCTAACAGCCTTTCCTCTTTCGCCTCCAGTTCTGCCTCTTATCCTGCTGGCAATAATCCTCAGGTGGGCCTCGCATGCCCCGCATCACACTAATTCAGTTCAGCTAGGTATAACAAGTTGGCCACCAGTTAGCAATCCACCACACTTAGGGATAAAACTGTTCAAATAAAAAAGTAGTTTTAAATTGTTCTTAATTAACTACAGGTACTTGTACCCTGTCACATATAAAATGTTATGTTTATATACCCCTGACTTTGAGGGGGTTGAATATGGGGAACCACTCAGACTGCTTAAAAGCTCAGGGGCAGCAAAGGACACCTAAGGAAGTGACCTTGCTGTCTAGCACAAGTGTACAGTGGGATAGTTAGGTAATGTTATGGTTTGTGTCTAGTTGTCCCCCCAAAGCTTCATGTAGTCATGGGGTGGGGGCTTCTAGAGTTTGTGATTAACTTATGATCCACTGGGATTATGTGTGATCCAAGGCTGGAATTATGGTTCTTAGTATTGCTGGGATTATGGGTGTGCGTACTTCCCCCAGCCTGGGGCAGAGAGCCTGAATGTAATATAACAGACAGAGAGACAGATTTTCTGTAGCTATTGCTCTTTGTTGCATTGTTCCACCACCATGAACTGATGCTCTCTGCCATGCGCCATTCTGCCTTGGAGCTAGCCAAGTATGGAGTGAAACCCGCAGTAACTGAGCTAAATAAACCTTTCCTTCCTTCATTTTAGGTATTGGGTATTTGTCCCAGCAATGAGAGAAGAGTAACTAAGACAGGTAACCTAGACTTAACTCAGGTAAAATATACAAGCACTGGTTGCAACACTATATAAAAATATAAATATAAGACTGGGCATGGTGGTGCATGCCTATAATCCCAGTGCCAGGGAGGCTGAAAACAAGAGGATCAATATGAGTCCAAACTGCATAGTAAGACCCTATACCAAATATATAAAAAAATAAAAATAGAAACAACCTGTATAAAAATTATACAATAAAGATACAGGTAGCTCTTGTGCTTTGCTCTACATTATCTGCTGTTGTTGCTAATGACTTACATACATGTGTTCTTTACCTGAGGACCTCACCCACAAAAAGCTCCCTTGGAGTCCCTGAAGGGACCAACAGAGACAAGATACATACAACAGATAATTGCCACATAATATGGTGCCACTTGTATCATGAACTTGTGAGAAAGGGGTTAAGGATCCATTAAGCTTTCCTGGAAGTTAGTAAGTAGACAAAATAGTATTTAAGTAGAGTCTTAAGGATTGGAGTTCAGTGCACAAAGGAGGAAAGCTATTTGAAGAAGAGAATAAAACAGCAAAGGCAAGATCAAAGACATATACATTAGAATTTGGGAAACACATGCATTTCAGTTTAGTAAGATGGTTTTGGGGGTCATATTTTTTATTTTATTTTATTTTTTTGGTGGAACTCGGGATTGAACTCAGGCCCTTGAGCTTGCCAGGCAAGCACTTATTCTACTGAGCTATCTCCCCAGCCCCCAGGGGTCACCTTATTACTATCAAATAGAAGTGAAAGTTTTTGACTCTTCACAAGTGTCTTGTCAGATACTGTGCTGCAGAGAAAGGAAGGGTGCCTAGTTACCACTAGTAGATGGAATGCTAGGTTTCACATGTGGAATCTGCCAACAAAAGGGTGGGCAAACTGTTAAGAGATAGTTTTGTGGAAGACCCTTTGAGAATAAAAGTCCAAGCTTCACTCTGTCTTCTCTGACATAAACTGTGGAGTGAGGAGAGGGAATTGAATAGGCTCATTAGAGAAGAGCTAGGGTATAGAAGTCTATACTCTGTACTTGGCATCTGCTGGTGGAGATATGGGTGGAGGCATAGTTTTTCTGTAGTATTTCAGCTGGAGTAGACTGCTTACAGCCTAGAAATAGTATAATTTGTGAGGCTGTTCTTTTCCCAGTCCTTTAACTAGAGAAAAAAATCTTAAGGTGTTTAAAAAGCTATCTGTCCCCATTGGCATACCTGGATTGCTAGCTTCTCCAGTGCATGATGTAGGATATATGAGACAAAAAGTAAGCCCAAAGGATTCTCCACCACCTATACCCTGGTTTCTAGGTTCCTATCTATCTCTTTTCTGTCATTGCTGGGACAAAATACCCAACATCCCAAACTAAGGAAGGAAAGGTTTATTTTACTCACAGTTAGTAGAGGCTTCAGTCCATACTCAGCTGGCTTCAAGGCAAAGTGGAATGTGGCAGAGGGCAGCAGTTCATGGCAACAAAAAACAGCAAGAGCAAAATGACAGGAGCTGTGGCAGCAATGACAGCAGAGAGCCAGTCTGTCTCCCTTGTGTTGCATGTAAGCTATTGGCCCCAGGCCAAGTATAGCACTCACACCCATAATCCCAGTATCATTTATACACATAATCCCAGTAGCACTCACACCCATAATCCCAGCACTAGATCATTAATTAATCACAAATCTAGGGGCTGGGGAAAATTTTGACTCAGTGGTAGAATGCTTGCCTAGCAAGATGGAAGCCCTGGGTTCAGTCCTTGGCACCAAAAACAAAACAAAAATCTAGAAGACCACCCCATAATTGCATAAGGAGATACAAGCCATAACATTATCTAACCTGGTCTTTGGCTGCTTCTCTTCACATTTCAGTCTTACTTACTATCCTCACATTTCAGTTTTATGGGTGTGTGTGTGTGTGTGTGTGTGTGTGTACATATGCAGTCTTCAATATATTTATAATGTCCAGGACTTTTACTGTACTTAACAGGAAAAAAAAAACAGTAAATATGCTGCATCTTTCTGCCAATTAATTAATTGATTTTTACAAAGGTGTGAAAGTAGGACTCTGGAAAACACATAGTTAAGAGAATGAAAAGAGGCCTGGGAGAAAAATTCTTGCAAAACACTTAATTGGCAAGAAAATGGGCAAAATACTTGAAAAGTATACACACATGAAAATGCAATGATTATCTGTTAGAGAAATGAAAATCAAAAATCATGATTTGATACTAATACATGCCCAGTAGAATGAGTGAAATACAATACTAACAAGGCCAAGTCCTGATGAGGACAGAGAGCCACTGCAACTCTTATAAATTGTACTTGAGAATACAAAATGGAACAGAATGTTCATGAAAGTGTTCAAGAAATTCTACTGAACAAAGGAAAGGGACTCTTTCCATCACAAAGGGCCATCACCAGAAGTTCCCCATATGATCAAGTTTTTACCAGTCCAAGAGGTGAGAAGAGCATGTCAGAGTCCTTAAAAGAGAAGAATAGAAGAAGCAGAGGCATAAAGAACATATAGAATATGTTGTTGTCAGGGTTTACAAAGGAAAAGACAAGACAGGACATATAATTTATAGGATTATTTTATAATGTTTACCCAAAGAGTCAAATGCAAAAGAGTGCAGGAGACCATTCCACACACTGGAGACCCAAAGAATACAGCTGAGGCCCTAGATCCCATTGGTAATGTCCTCCATGAGTCCAATTGAAGATCCAGAGCCCACAACAATATCTCATGCAAGTCCACATCAAAGGTCTACCCTTTGAGAGGGGTCAAAGGCCAGGGATGGAAGCTAGAAGTCCACACAAGAAGAGTGAGGGATCTGTGCCAGCAGGCTGAGGGATCTGCACTGGAGTCAGGAAGCAATGCTCAGTGTAAAGACCAGAGCTCTCCACCAGAAGAGCCACAGCTATTCTCAGCAACAGTGAGAACCTGAGCTCTTCTGACAATGAGAACAGCTGAATTCATATCAGGAAAGCCAGCATGAAAACCTTCTCCAGGAGAATCAATAATATATCATCTTCCCCTCTAGTTGTTTTTTTATGCTGTTGGCAGCAATCCTCAGGTGGCCCATCCATACCCAGCACCATGCTGAATCGGTTCAGCTGGGTGTTACAAGTTGGCCATTAGTTAATCCACCAAAGAATGGTAACCTTGAAAAGAAAATTGAGATATTTTAGACTCTTAGTCCTTAGCTAGGAGTACTTGTCAAAAAAAAACAAGAAGAACGCTAGCAAACGTCAGAGGGCTGTGATGTGCACTCTTGGACAAAAATTTCAGCTGACTGCTTAGATGATGTCTTTGGCCTGTCTGGGTCTGTGATTTCCACAGTACCTCTTGAGAGAGCTTCAGACTTAATAACACAAGTGATTGTCATTTAATCCATGTTGGAACCCAAGTGGCAAAAACATCATGCTCTGGATGGTGATTTGATACTGATTAATGACTTGATCGTTAGAAACTGAAAGAGACTTGCAAATGAGAACAGAAATAAAGACAGTCTCACACACTGAGTTTTCCCCCAGTTCATTTTGGAAAAAGAAAAAAAAAAAGCATTTTTCTTAGGTTCACCCAAGTGTTACAATGCCTCAGGTGAGGAGCTGATGATAATCAGTAATTATACAAGGTGAGATCCAAGCTATTTCATAAAGATGGAAATAATAACCCTGTCAGAAATGGAAATCAGCTATTATGGGAGAGGGGGCTATAAATCCAAATATAATATCCAACTTGTCTTCACCTCAGAGAGTTTCCAGCTGTTTATGACGTTCTACTATGATATGCCAGAGATGAGATGCATTTTTTTAAAACTCTGCTCCAGCCAACTGAACGAAGCACTTGGAGCTGTATTCCCCAGCTTCCATCTATGGGGATGGAACACTTCTTACTCCTAAGAAGTGTTGAGCTCTTACAAAGTTTGCAGACAAATGGTAGAGAGTGTCCATTTTCTTGTCAGTCCCAATTAAGATCTTTCCATCACAACCCCAGAGTTGATCATTATTTTCTAAGTGAGTTAGTGTAAGATCAGATCAGGTCTCTCTGGGGTTGAAAGGACACTTGAGTTGCTGTTTTAACATCACCTCAAGGCCAGCAGTTCAAATCCAAGTCTTGCTGAAGGCAGAGGTAATAAAGGAATACACATCTGTGGAGAGCTCAGCGAGTATACATGATGAGAGGTAATTGCAGAAAGAAAATGGTCCAAATAATACTGTATGAGTATGTGTACATGAATGCATGCATGCATGTGCACATGTGCACATGTGTGTGCACACACACACACACACACTCTCACACATCCTGCATTGATGTATATAAGGCAATCAGTGGTAAGAACAGTTATCTCACCAGATTATAATTAGATTAGAGGCATCGTGAGAGCAAGGACTGGGGCTTTTTGAGCCCAGTAGTGTTGAATTAATGAATAGTGTGTTGACTCAAAAAAGGCAGTGGTATAGGCCTGTGGCAATGTCTTCCCACAATCACAGCACCCTGCCTGAGATTCCCCAAACAGGGCTCTCACCTTTGTGGCCTACTATGTGCTGTATCCCTCCCATTCTTCCTGTAGCTTGAATATCTTTACCCCATCCGTTCTCCCAATTCCTTGCTTTTAAAAATCTTTCTATTTTACATTGTCCACCTCACAGTGTTGTGAAAATAATTTTCACAATTTGCATCCGAATTCCACCACTTTCTTTCCTTTTTTTTTTTTTTCTGTCACTTTCAAGTTCTTTAACAAGTCTTGGGTTTTTCAGAAAGAGTAGATACAATACATAAAGTACCTCATTCAATGACTGGTGAAAAAATAGATTATCAGTGAATAAATTTCAGTCTTGTTTGTTTTCCTCTGTGAAGTCCAGCTTAGTGCCTAACAAATATTAGGTCTCTTGGCCTACATAATCTTTAATGTCTCGTGTTGATTTCTGTCCATCCATTTCACCACACCTTTATCAGACATAATTCCTCATACATTCCTCCAGAGGACCTTGTTTATGTCTCCTTTCTAGCACTTTCTATAGACTGATTTGTGCTTTAACTCATGTGTTGCCCTCCCTTGTAAGCTATTTCAAGGGCATTATCTCCAACAAGTAGCATAGGGACTGGTTTAGGAAACCAGTTGTGTAACTGAAATAACATTTAATCCTATTTTTCAGGAACCAAATGATTATGTAAAATGGTCTTCTTCCAACAATGTTGAATGGTCTAAGTAGGAAGGGGGAAACTTCCCTTTAATCAAGTGGCTCAGAGTTCATTGCTGTCTATCCAGACCAAGAAAGCAGAACCTCGACTCCAGATGTCTTTATTTCTCCCACTTCCCAACTAGCCAGGCCAGAGGAACACTCCCCTTTGGATATATATATATACATATATATATATATATATTTTTTTTTTTTTTTTTGAACTGAATGCTCAAGAGTAATTTAAACCATAACATGGAGTGACTCCCCATAGATGGAAGCTGGGGAAGACAGACAAAAATTGAAACCAGAGAAAAAACTTTCATATTCCAGAAAATAAAGAACACAAATAACCAACATGACATGTATTATGCTGGGTCAAACTTCAGAGCATAAGCAAGTCATAAGTGACTCTATACTTATGAATTGATCTTAGGAAAACAAGCAAAAAATAGTCTTTCTTATAAATTACTCTATGCAGTGAAAGCTGCAGCAATGAAGAACTGGAAGCAATCTAAACATAACAATTGAATTCAACAAATATTTTCTGAAGTGCAGTACTAAGTACAGGCACTGGAGTTAGAATACATTGGTGAAACTAGACTTTTAATCTTAGACACTCAATTCTGTATACTCAATAATTTTCTTCACTGGGAAAAATATAGTTCTTCAGTCTATTCAGCTGAGACAGTAGATAAGCAATTGTGCACTAAAAGATAAGCAATTTAAAAAATAAATAAAAGATAAGCAATTTAATTATTCATTTTATTTTTATTATTTATCTTTTATTTTTTTGGAAGAACCAGGGATTGAACTCAGCCCCTTGCACTTGCCAGGGAAGCGCTTATTCCACTGAGCCATCACCTAGGCTGCAATTTATTACAGAAATTCAAATATTATGGTCATGGGGAAGGCAGGGAGTCACTAGCTAATTAATCCCAAAAGAAGCCAAGCACACCCCCTATTGCAAAAGGGCTAGGAAATAGGGCCAGTGAGATAGCTCAGCAGACTAAGTGCCTGCTTAGGCAAGTATGAAGATGGGTTGAATCTCTGGCCCCACATGCTGTGCTGGCCCTGATCCCAGGCACACTGAGACTGGGTGTGGTGGTGCACACCTCCCAGGGCTGGGGAGGCTGCAAACAGGAGGATCACTGCAAGTCCAAGCTGCACAGCGAGATCTTGTACCAAATACATTAAAAAAATAAATAAATAAAAAGGGCTAGGAAGGAAAAACTGATAGAGATGTCTACTGATAGAGATGTCTACAGAAGTCTCTGAATCCATAGCCAAACATCCACTGATGAGTTAGAAGCTCTTATTGACCAGGAGGGTCAGAACTTGGGAAGAACTACATGAGTGGAAGAGAGTGAGGACAAGCTGGAACCTGCTGATACTTTTTTAGTTGCTCTTGTAAATGCCCATGATCATAAGAAAACAATGGCTGAAGATTCATTTTTTTCTTACCAAATGTCAAGCAATTATTACTTTTTAGCAAACTTTCACTGAGAACCAGAAAGTTTCAGCTTACCCAAATTACACATAAATTTTCTCATGAAGTCATTTCTGTCTTTTTCCAGTTTTCTATATTACAAAGACTGGGTTTCAATCCTGGTTCTGTTTTTCCCTATCTATATGACCATGAGTAAATTCCAATTTCTGATGTTTAATGGATCAGCAGTCCTTCCTTATGCTACCATGGCCCTTCTGTTTCTCTCAGAGGTATCCTTTTACTTTATCATCACTATTTGTACTCCATACAAACTTAAGCAAAAGAATCTTACCTGATTCCTCTCTATGGGACCTAACAATTCCTAGCTGTTATGATTAAAATATGAGGCACCCCCCAAAATAAACTCCTGTATTGAAAGCTTAATCCCCAATACCAGTAGTGTTCAGAGGTGGGGTTTAGAGAAATAATTGGATCACAAGGGCTTTGCCATCATTAATATATTAGTTCACTGATGAATTCATAGAAAAATGGGCTACTTGGGGGTGGGGCCAATTGGAGAAAGTAGATCAGGGGAGTGTACCTTTAGAAGGTATATCTATCTAGTTCCTGACCCCTTGCTCTTAGGCTATTGCTCTCTCTGCTTTCTGGCTGCCTTTAGTTGAAAAACTTTCCTCTTCATGTCCTTACACCATGACATTCCTGTCTTTGAGCTAGCCAATCATGGATTAGAACAAAACCAAAATAAGCCTTTTCTCCTTTATTTTTTAAATAATAATAATAGCAACAATTTATTGAGCGCTTACTATGAGCCAGACACTGAACTAAGCATCTCATATCATTTCACAGGAATCCTATCATGCAAGTATTTTTTTTTTTTTTTTTTTTTTTTTTTTAGTATGTGAAAAGACATTTTATTAGTTGACTATTACCATATAATATTAGTGTATTTCTTCCAGTGGCAAACTAAGCACAGGATAACATTTTTCTTCAATTCTCCCATGAATCTTAGTATCATCTGTCTTTTGGAGGATTCAGTTTCATACGACGTCTGTGATACTGCCCGCGAGGATACCAGCGATGCTTCGTCGTAAAGAACATTTTACTAAGTTGTTCTATCATAGGTCCTTGCTCAAGGAATTCACTTTCATTTTCTTCTAATCTGGTTTTCAGCACTTGATCATGTGTTTCTTCAATACTATGGACAGGATCTGGTTGAGGCATAGGTCTTGTGTGTTCATATGGAATGTCCACAGAAGGGTGGTAGCATACTATTGTCCTGCCATCAGATGTCAAAGCAAGCTCTGCTTTGCAATTATAGTCATCTGGAAGAGAAGAATATGTAGATTTACAGCAAACATGAGATAAAGCTCCATTTTGGATTGGAAATAAATGCTTCAAAAGAAGTCTCTTTGATATCACCCATTTTACTGCTGCTGCCGCTGTCATAGTATATGAAGAAGCTTATCAGGCGATATGAAAAAAGATGCGGAGGAAACCACCTTTAAAATCTGCTTCTAAGCACCAATTTTCATTCCGCTAGGCCGCCATCTTGCCCGCCCATGCAAGTATTTTGACCCCATTTTACAGATTAGAAACTGAAGTATTCAGTGGTGAAGTAACATGCCCATAGTCACACAGCTGGTGATTTCCTTTAAGTCATATTAGGTGATTTGTCCCAGCAATGCAAAGCTAAGACACTAGCACCATATAGATTGCCAATAGATGTTAGTTGAGATAATGAGTTCTTGAAATGGAGAAGAGCCGGTTCAGTTTATCAAGCTGGAGTAGAATCAAGTACTGAGACATTAAGACTGTGAGACCCATGTCTGTGTCTGACACACTCAGCCCCCACTACAAACAGGTTCAAGGCACCCTCATCATATCTATAGCTTATAGCTTATGGCTTAAACCATTTACTCTATCCTCCCTTCCCACCCACTTTAATCATCCTGATTTATGACTCCTGGACTTATCTCCTATTTAAGACTTGCTATCCCATCTTAGACCTATTTCTTGAAATTCAGGCCTCTGACTATCTTGTTTGAATTTTCATTCCTTCCTCTGATTAAATTCTTACTTTATTTGCATAGCTCCCACCTCTACCCTCTAGGTTCTCAGGCCAGAGACGAAAAGTCTCTTCTCTCAGGGAGTTCTCAGACTGATGACAACTGACAAGAACCCCAGAAATTCAAGGAAGTGCAATGAGGAGTTTCAATTATATCCAGAGTACTGTGGGACCATAGAAAAGTATAAGCACACTTAACCTTACAGAAAGAAGGATAGCCATCAGAAAGAAGTGGAGTTTGACCTGATTCTTGAGAACTGTATAGGATTTTCCAGGTAGAAAGGACAGATGGGCTTTATGGCTAAAGACCAGCAGTGTAGAGATGTGAAGCATGGAGAGAATAGAATTGGGGGGACTGCAGGGGGGTTGGTGTGATGGGACAAACAGGAAAACACAGTTGAGAACTGAAAGGTAGTGACAAAATGTTAGGCCATGAAGAGTTTCCATTCCAAAATAGGCAGCTTAGATCCCTGCTTTAGGACAGAGGTTGTAAATTGTCAGGATGATTTGCCCAAGGGTATATATTTTGTTTCCTTAAATAATTTTCAAAATATTTTGAAATTGAGCAATATACAACATTCTAGCCTTCTGGCTTCTGCAAGAAAAGCAGATTTGGCTACAATAGGCTCTCATTGTTGAACTTATGGATACTCTGTGAGTTTTGTAACTCTGTAGTCTCTTTCATGCTTTTTTGTCATCTTACTTGCACTTTTTTTTTTTTTTTTTGACAGAACTGGGGATTGAACTCAGGCCCTTGCACTTGCCAGGGAAGCACTTATTCCACTGAGCCACCTCCCCAGCTCTTTCTTTTTAAGGAGAGAACCATTTCTTAATACCAGTGTCTATAGAAAGTAGAGAAGTGGAGATTAGATTGTAATAGCCAGGCACTTCAGAAACCTGGAACACCATGCTCCTATGTGGAAGTAAAGAAACAAAGGGCACCCTTGGGAGACAGCACTTTTCTCTTAAACCCACTTCCCATCATTTCTGTTATCTTCAAGGTTTGCTGCATAAAGAGTGATGGCTACCTGGGCAAGATGATGTACACCGTAATCTCAGACAGTCATAAAAGTGCTTGGTAGGTTTCTGCAGGTAGAACTAAATACTTGGAGCAAGAGAGGAATTTCACGTACAGAGGCACCCACGCTAGTCCATCTGGCCTATCATTGTCAACAGATGTTCTTAAATAACAATAACAAGAAAAGGCCAGTCTGCTGGCCATAGAAAATTGAGCCCACGCCACTTGATACATCCCTTGCAATCATCCTGCTCGGCATCTTATGGCTACCCCACCTCATCCTGAGCCCAGTCTGGGCAATTTAGTGACTTAGTGAGATTATGTCTCAAAATAAAACATTTTAAAAGGGGGGAGGGTTTGGGCTATTTAGCACAGTGTGAACTTTCTGGATTCAATCTTCATTACCATAAAAAAGTGATGACTTTACAGGACCATTGTATTTTCATAAAGTCTTGCCCTGCTCACAGACCATCAAGAAGGAATGTGCCGGGCGTACTAGTCTTAAAGAAGGTGTATTTGACATGTACGTGCCTGGCAGTGTCTGCTGCAGAGCAGCCAACACTGACTCTCAGAGCCTCAAATAGGTGATGAATCAAGTACGCATAATTTGAAAGAACACAGCAAATAGCTTGTCCAGGGACCAAAGACAGTTAATGACTGGATTTCTCTGCAGCCAGTAACAGCACAGACAGAAAGCAGGGCAACATTCCACCCTTGGATCTAGGGCCAAAGGACTGAGTTGTTGCCTACAATCAGGGGCCTGAGAGCTGCCCAGCTTCTTAGTAAGAAGGTTCCTGGATTTTTAGGCCACTCTTTCCTGCCCCACCACACATCCTCACATTGTTTGACTGCATTGCACTCTGAGCCCCCTGAAAGCTTTTCACTCATGCCTCTAAGCTCAAATCAGTTGGAGGGAGAAGCTACTTTGGGCTCCTTGGGTGTTTCCTGTCTTTCGTGCTGATTCTCTATAGCCAGCTCTGGCAGGGCTCCATCCTCTTCCTGTCTAACTGATTCCAGCCTTCTCATTCTGTCAGCACCTCTGCAGAGTATACTATGATATGTTTGAGCCCCCAGCCCAGTGTGACTCCTCAGAGTGAAGTGTGAGTTTTCTCCTAGGCCACTGAAGCAGCCTCTCTGCTGTAACTCGGACATGCAGGACCAGCTGGTCTTAGAAACAGTGGTTTCACTAGCAGGTCAGGGAGAAGGAATTTTCTAAGTTTTCAAATTCATCTCCCTGCTGCCCATTGTTTCTCACACTGACTCTGCTTATATCTGCAGAAATAACATACACTGCAACATCATACTGCATTGTCATGTTTCTGATCAAAATCCTTCAGTAGCTCCTTCTACCAAATTCAAGCCAAGGTGTCTACCTTGGCAACTGAACCTTCCCCAAGATGACTCCAAAACGCTCTGTATAGGCTTCTCTTCTGCTGCCAACAAGTGCTCCAGCCAGAACAACGCTTAGTATTCTTTGCAGACATACAGCTCTCGCCTTATATCTCCCTTCCTCTTTGCCCATTCCCTGCTGTCCAAAACCTACTCGTTCTATAAATGGCACCCTAATATTGCCTCTAAATAACCACAATAGCTCTAGTCACAGGTTACTTTTTCGTCTTGAGGTACCTGCCATATACTGTGGTTTCCTTGTTAAATTTTGGACATAATCTATTCATTTTAGTTACACAGCCACATGTCTAGACTGAACTTAGATAACAGGAGTCAGATTGTATCCATCTGTATCATCATGTTCTAGATAGGATATGCAAGATACTCAGAAATATTTATTCGAATGAATTATGTTGCTCCTTTCTGTCCTATGTTTTATGGCATATTTAGAAAAAGTTGTCCTGGTCCCTCTTGAGTAATCCTGGCCTCTTCAGCAATGGAATGGCTCTTAAGTGCCATTTTGTCCATCCCACAATCGATGCTAGGAATTTCTTCTTTAAATCTCTTCCAGGGATGATGCCAAGTCATTTCCCTCTAAGACAGTTATAAAAGTGGTTGGTAGATTCCTGCAGGTAGAAAGAACTAAGTACCTGGAGCAAGAGAGGATTTCACATACAGAGGCACCCAAGCTAGTCCATCTGGCCTATCATTGTCAACAGATGTTCTTAAATAACAATAACAAGAAAAGGCCAGTCTGCTGGCCATAGAAAATTGAGCCCAAGCCGCTGATGCATCCCTTGCAATCATTCTGCCCTGCATCTTATGGCTGCCTCTCCTCATCCTTGGCTGTACCATGCAGCATAAATTCAAGTTTCTGGAAGTTTTATCCCAGAAGCTGGGGAGCAATGAAATAGAAGAACACAGTCTTTGGAGCCAGCCAGATGGCTGCATTTTTCATTGTCACGTGGTATGATAAAGTTAAGAACTCTGGAGTGAAGCAGAACTAGTTCTAATGCTATTCTGCCATTTCCAATTTCTGTGATGGGATGAATTATTCAACTTCTCTGAGCTTTCATTTTCTAATATGTTAAACAGAAATGATGACACCATACTCACTGATTTCTGGTGACAAATGAGAAAATATATGTGTATCATTGTTGAAGATAAAATTTGTATCACTGTTTTGAAAAATCACATCTTCAGGATATCTTTTCTTCAAGTAACAAACAAGAATGCAAAATGAGTAAAACAAATACATCTTGTTACCTCGCAAGTGAGAAGTGGGAAAGCTTCAGCACTAGCTAATTCATCAAGGAGTGTTATCTTTATGGCCTATTAACCTCAGTGTGTAGACTTTCCATGGATTCCCTCCTGATCATAAGATGGCTGCCACATTCCAAACACTACATCCAGATCCTATAATATACAATAGCTGTAGAGAATCTGCCTTGCATGGACATTTTTTTTTTTTTTTTTTTTTTTTTTTTTGGCGGAACCAGGGATTGAACTCAGGCCCTTGTGCTTGCCAGGAAGCACTTATTCCACGGAGCTATCTCCCTGGCCCACATGGACATCTTTTGTATACATGAATTAGAAAAATCTTTCCCAGGAATTCCTTAATCTGGCCACATCTGAGTAGTAAGCCTCTCTCTAACCCAATAACTAATGAAAGGAAATATGGTCATCATGATTACCATGACCCATCTCATGCAGGAGATAAGAGTCCCTTTTCCTAAGTAATGGATATCTGAACAAATTCAGATTCTATTAGCAAAGAAGTTAGGAACCAACAGTATCCAACATTACCTGCTACAATCTGGGGTCTGGTACATGGTAAATATTAAGTATTTGCTAACTATTTTTATTAGCCTTTACTACTTTTTTTTTTTTATCTATTTGGTAGAGTGTGTCATTACACAACTTGGACTCACAGTGATCCTTCTGTTTTCAGCCTTCCCAGGGTTTAGCCCTTACTACTGATATGAATTTAACTCATAAATCTATGGCTCTAATTTCCTCATCTGTAAAATGGCAAAAGATTGTCTGATTGATGGTCAGAAAATTACACAAGATGACATATATAAAGTCTCTGGTGCTGAGTAAATACTAGCTACTTATTAGAGCTGTGTATTATTATTGCTATAGTAGCTGGACTGTAAGTCTCCAACAAAGCTTCTTAGGGTTGGGCCCAGCCTGCAAAACTTAAAACAGTGAGAACTAGAAAGGGTTCATATTTAGTGTTCTATAACTATGATTCTGCATTATAATTTTCCAAAGCCTAATCTTGTGGGAACAGTTGTCTGTGCCCAGTAGTTCTCCCTTGATGTCCAGAGGCCCAGTGACACAATGATCTCTGTGAGATGGTTCACTATCATGGTGCCCTCATCCCTAGAGGGTGATCCCATCTCCCCTTCTTGATGGCCATAGAGCAAAAACTTCAACCCCCCACTAAGGGTAGTAGATCTCGTGTCTTGGCCTGTGAGATTTGGTAGGGGAACTTGATGGGCAGGAAGTATCTCCTGTCTTCCTTGCTTCTCTGTAGCCACAAGGCCTATGGCCCTGTCAGATCCTGGTTCCCATCCCAGCTGTACCATTTATTGGCAGTATGACCTCAAGCAAAGCAGTGCTTCCTTTGGATGCCATTTCTCACAGGTACATAATGGGAGGCAGCCTTATCTTATGTCATTCCCTCTCAGACACAAGCCTCCAGTCAGTTGGAGTAAACTGCTCTTCCTGAATGTCCATACTATTTCTTCCCTTTTATCCTTTTCCTATGCTACTTCTCTGTCTGGATCAATGCTAATCTCATTTCCATCCTGGCTTGGATAACCCCTCCTCAGGCTTCAGGATAAGATTCAGGAAAGCACATCAGTTTCTACCTCGAATCACAGCTCAGTAGAAGTGAGCCTAAAGAGCCAGGGAGATGGCTCAGTAGAATAAACACTTACCTGGCAAGCATAAGGTCCTGAGTTCAATCCCCGGTACTACAAAAAAAAAAAAAAAAAATCAAGTGATCCTAAAGCATTGTGGACTTATTACTACCTCTGCATTAATCTCCCAGGATTGTAACTATTTTACTCCCTATTTTCAATACTAAATTTGTTTTTCTTAAGTTATAGTCTCACTATGTAGTCAGGCTCTCCTTGAACTCCTTATGCAGCCCAACTTGGCTTCAAACTCACAGTGATCTTCCTGCCTCATCCTCCCAAGTGCTAGTATTGCAGGTAGACACAACCATACCCACCAGACTTTGAGACACTGAGTTGAAATCCAGGCTACTGGATTCAACCCCAGATTCTGTACTATTTTAGCCTCAGTTGAGTAAAGAGTGATAGTGTTACCACTGCACAGAAGTCTTTTTTTTTTTTTTTTTGTGGAACCAGGGATTGAACTCAGGCCCTTGCACTTTCCAGGGAAGCACTTATTACACTGAGTCATCTCCCCAGGCCTGTACTGAAGTCTTATCAATGAAAGAGAGCTCTGCACTGAAGTTACCGTGGATATTGTATAGATCCCCATATAGCAAAACAGAATCATGCATCTTCCCTCCTTCTTTCCTGGAATCCTAACCACAACAAAATAACATGACCACTTGTTTCCTGGGGGAGACCATTCCAGAAAGCAGAGCATTTCAATGAACAAATAATAAAAGTATAGAACACAATGTTAGAGGGATATGTAATCCCCCAAGAGGAGGATTGGAATCAAACTTGGCGAGAAGCAGTGAATACATCCAAAGTTGATAGATTTATTATTGGGAGTTTTGTGTTTCCCTCTCCTGCCTCTGTATAACCAGCAGGATGGGACATAGCACCAAAGTGATTTTGAGAAGATAGGAAACCTAAATTCATTTTACCTAGACAGGGTTCTGAATTTATACATCCCATATTTAAAGATAAAAGTTCTGCGTGAGCTTGGGGGAATGGAGTTACCTTAATGGGCCATATATTTTGACTCCCTATCTCTCTCTCTTTCTCTCTCTGTCTCTAATTTTTAAAAAATGATCATACTGTTATGCTTCCTCAATAAGTTAGTTAGAAAAAAATATGTTTGGGGGGCCAGGGAGATAGCTCAGTAGAATAAGCGCTTCTCTAGCAAGCACAAGGGGCCTGAGTTCAATCCCTGGTTCCGCAAAAACAAATAAATAAGAAAAAAGATGTTTAGTTTTCATTTTTCTAGAGCTCAAGAGGGCTTAAGTATTCTAGATGTGAGGCTGGGGAAATGGCTCAGTGGAATAAGTGCTTCCCTTGTAAGCACAAGGGCCTGAGTTCAATCCCAAGTTCTGCCAAAAAAATATATACATATATTCCAGATGCTCATATTTTTCTGGGTTGAACCAAATGTCCCCATTCCAAATTTCAGTATTCAACTCCTTCCCATTCAGTTCCCTAACTTCTATGTAGCCTGAAGCATTTGTGATTTCTTATTAAAATTATACTTTTATGCCCACCAGATCAAAGTTTGGGTCTGCTTCTCAACTATATTAGTCCTATGGCTTGGTTTTTTAAAAAAAATATTTTAGAGCCATAATAGAAGTTCCCTGGTTCTCTGAACATGCCTAGAACTATGATTTGAGAATTCTGAGCATTAAATTTTCTTTTTATGAGAATTCCAGCAGTCAACTAAAGCCAATCCATTAAAAAAAAATCATTTTAGCTATAATTTCCATCTTAATGGTCCCTTCCAGAAGCATTTGGCCTCCCAAAAATTTTCCTTCAGTAGGAACTTTGTTGCAAATATTCACAGGTGATAGGATAAGGCTTTTGCTGTTGCATGGCATGGGCTATTAGTAGTTAGGAGATGCAATCCATCAGAGGCTTCAGGTGTCCTTGCATATCCTTACTGAGTTGCCAAATTGCAAGAGTAAAACATTTTCTGCCATGATCATTTCTGAAATTAGTCAGTTAAAGAATGGCATGACTACTATACCTATCAACTATTTGGGTCCCAGGAAAGGAGATTGGCTGAGTGCTTGCTATAAAAGATTCTAGGTTCTTGGGTTAGAGTTCTTCACCTGTAGCACCACCCTTTACATGTATGGCTGCATCTGGATCACTGCATTGCTCTCTGGGACTTACGGGCCTAGGGACAAGGGAACCAGCTCTACCAATCTGTTGCTTCTGCAGCTCACTGCACTGTGTAGTGAGCTCTTTTCCTGACCTACTGAGCTTTAGTGTGTATGTGTGGCATCTATGGAGTTGTCAAGCTAGGTTAGAGTCCTATTGCTCCTTGCTGTCTTCCACGTGGTTTGGATTCTTCTTAGGTATGTTATCCCATTTTTCACTGGCAGAAAGGTCATTGCTGAATGCAAGCCCACTTGGGTCATAATACAATTCAACGTTTCCATCTCTGAGGGTCAGTTTCCCACAGCTGCTTTCCATATCACGTTCTGTGTCAGTGAATGTCTATCTGGAGAATAAATCATTTCAGATCTGTGTTGTCCAAATGGTAGCCATTTTTCTAGAGCTCAGGAGGGCTCAAGTATTCCAGATGTGGGGCTGGGGAGATGGCTCAGTGGAACAAGTGCTTCCCTGGCAAGCTATTTACATTGCCAGGGAATGTGGCTATTTACATTGATTTTTTTTTTTTTTTTTTTTTTTTTTTTTTTTTTTTTTTTTTTTTTTTTTTTTTTTTTTTTGTCTTTTTGAGACAGGGTCTCACTATGCAGTTCAGGCTGGCCCTGAGCTCACTTTGTAGCTCAGGCTGGTCTCGAACTCACAGCAATCCTCCTGCCTCAGCCTCCCGAGTGCTGGGATTACAGGCATGCGCCACCATGCCCGGCAATTTACATTGATTATTAAATGGAAATTGAAATTTTCAATCCTTTAGTCGCATTACAGAAGCTAACTGGCCACATATGGCTAGAAATGCTACATGGGTTGGCATGTTTAGGGCATTTCTGTCATCACAGAATATTCTATAAATGGTGCTCTCTAGATTATTTGGAGGAGAAAGAGATTTGAGATAGCAAAATGTTTACAAAGATGTTAGGAAAATCTGAGGCTTTTCTTCCTTAGGCATCTCCTAAAAGATAGTTGGGAAAAAATAGTTATCTTTATTGAAAATGTACAGATTTTTTTCTTGTCATTAATCTATAAGAAATACAATGATTTATATAGCATTTACATTGTGTTATGTATTGTAAACAATCTAAAGATACGTAAAATATGTTAGAGATGTGTGTCACTTATATGCAAATTCTATTCCGTGTTATATAAGAGACTTAAGCATTTGTGAACTTTGTATCCATGCAGATTGGATGTTCCAGAACAAACTTCCTATGGAACCAAGAAATAATTGCTTTGCTAGACTATAAATTCAATGAGAGGAAGGACCATATGTGTCATACTCCTAATTGAGCCACCAGTTCCTAGCATAGTGTTTAGAACATAGTTGCAAATAAGCACTTACCTGACAAACTTGGTCATCATATTGTTCTGCCAAAGAATGTGGGTAAAGATTTAGTGATGGGTGAATAGAAACTATACAGAAGAAAACAAAGCAACTAATTCCAAGAAAAACTAAAGTCTTAAGAATGGCAATGTAATCAAAGAACTCCATACAGCTTGACTATGAATAATATTTATGTAGTAATAATTAGGGCCATTAGGATTATGCTACTATACTAGTTCATATCAATTGTTAAACATTTGAGATATTTCTATACTGCTCAATAAATAGTGGCTACTCCAAGCTCCCTGAGTACCTTGTTGCTACTGCTACTAGAATGTCCCAAGATCCAGCAAATATAGAGACAATAGCTGGCAGCATCAGGGGCCTCAGAGCTGTGCCCATGAGGCCAGCACCTACTTAGCCCATTCGGTGCCTACATCAGTCATCATACCTCCTGTCTTGCTTGCTACACCACCTGTCCAGGGAGCCTTGCACAGGAATCACTGAGAAATTATTCTGGTGTTCACCAGCCAATAGCTAGCCTGGCTTACTTCCCATACCTTATCCCCTGTCCTGAGCGTTCTGTTGTACCCAGCAGGTTCAAATCTCAATAGGAGAGGAGGCCACTGTCGAGTGGATGTGGGCATAAAGGGAAATGATTTTAATGCCAATTTGTGATAATAATTATAGGCCTAACTATACTAAATGATGGGGAAGGAAATTAGAAGGATTTTTAGGGGGGTTGGCTCAGGCTGTCTTAAGGGAAGGTCTAGTAAAACTGGGGATCAAACTGGGGTATCTTGTGCCTGACTGTGTTTGCATAAGCAGGTGCTTAAACAACTGAGCTAACCAGCAAGCCTGTGGGGAAGGAAATTAAGAGATAACTTTTCTGCTCTTCAAAATCAGTAGATATTATCTGAATTTAAAAATCAAGAAATAACAGCATAGATATCCTATCTGAAAAATGGAAATAAGTAGCAGAAGAGATAGTTAAAAGTGGCTAATGGCCTCTAAAGAACAAAACTTGGAATGGTGGTGCCGGGGAAACAGCTCAGTGGCATAAGTGCCTGCCTGGCAAGTGCAAGGTCCTGAGTTTGATCCCTGCTACTGCATGCTGTGCCAGCCCTGGAGCCCAGGGTGTGCTGTGCAAGCCTCAGAACCACCACTGCTTAGCGAGACCCTGTATCAAAAAAATCAAGGACAACTTGGAATGGGGAGGGATAGGGCAAGAATCTTTTTAAAAAATCATGCATATGATTTAAGGAATTTATTCTTAGTTTAGGGCTATGTACATATTACATTATTTTGTATTTAGGGCAGGGTCTACAGAGTCTGCAGAGTTTCACTCTGCATAGATTGGAATAGATTGGACTCGTAGTAATCCTCCTGCTTACAGCCTCCCAAGTGCTGAGATTACAGGTACACACCACCATGCCCAGTCTCAATCACTGCCTCAGCATGCCCCGGAGGCAGGCTCAGCACAGCAGGCCTGGGGATCAAACTCCTGGCCCCTGCCTTTGCCTAAGCAGGTGCTTTAGTCTGCATATTATTATTTTTTAAAGAGGCCATTTAGGAAATCCTAATGAACAATTATGATGGCCAGTGGTGATGGCCAGTGGTGATGGCCAGTGGTGATGGCAATGACACAGAGATAAGTGGATCCAAGAATATTTAGGAGATGATTTGTCACAACCTGGTCAGAGCATGGTGCGAGAACAAGGGACAAAGGAGAGAAGACTGTCCCGCAGATTGGGACATCTGGGTTACTTAGCATTTGGGTATTAGGGTTGTTCTAGCACAACATACAGGAAGGATGACTAACCTCACTTAGGAAAAGCAGAACTTGTTTACAGAGCATATGGTATTTGAACTGTGTCTTAAAGAGTGTATAAAAGCTCCCATTCCATAGAAGCTGAACTATAAAATAAAAGGTATCCTAACAGAAGGATATTTTGGGGCAAATGTGATAGAGAATAATAAAAAGATACATAGCTGGGTGTGGTGACACACACCCATAATCTCAGGGAAGGCTGAGGCAGAAGAATCTCTTTGAGTGTAAAGCCTGTCTGGGCTACAAAGTGAGTCCAAGGCCAGCCTGAAACCCTGTCTCAAAAAGAAAAATAAATAAATAAATAAATGATAAAGGCACAAAAGCATGAGGACATCATTTTGGAGGAAAACTTCTATTTCATGTGAGTTTGGGAGGCAGCAATAGGAAGAAAAAACAGCGTGAAATTAATTCTACCCAAACTTGGCCAATGTTTCAGGAAGTAAAAAAAAAGTGAAACTGTGGACAAAGGAGGTAGTTAAAAGGAGTGTTTATTAGAAGTAGAAGAAGAAAGAAAGCTCCCAGTATTTCAGAAGGGTCCTGAAAGTGGGTTTGCCAAGTCAGCTCTTTGCCTAGGGTAAGCCAAGCATGGGAATCTGCTCAGTACCCAGTGATCGTCTGTCACAGGAAGCCCCACTGTTTAAAAGAACCAATGCTGGATGGCTCAGTGGAATAAGCGCTTCCCTGGCAAGCACAAGGGCATGAGTTCAATCCCTGGTTCCGCCAAAAAGAAAAAGAACCAACCAGGACTCAGCCTTCCTAAGGCAGAATTCAGAAGAAAACCAATCATTACATAAATTCCTCTAAACCCAGCTGGACTGGGAAGGGTTGTTTACTTCGATGTACCCCATTCAGTGTAAGGGGTCCTAACTGCCTGTCTCAGTACCCTAACTCTTATCAAAATTAAGCAGGAATAAGAGTGTGACTAGAGCCCAAGTGGTCCTCTCCTCAAATGCATAGCAGCAAAACAGGTACAAATCTTCTGAAAAACAATTTGGAAATAATCACCAGAAGCCATTGTAATCTTTCTGATCTCTGTTTTGATCCAGTTCCTAGAGTTTGTTCCTAAGAAGAAATAGTTTTAAAGAATGGGGGAAATAATATATACTAAGATGTTTATTGTATCATTATTAATAATAGTTAAATATCTAAAAAAATCAACCAAAGTCTTCATCGAAGGAGAATACTTAAGCTTGGCACATTCACACAATGAGCCATAAATATGCAGACTGGCATAGCCATCAGAATTAGGTGAGCTCACCCAACAAGCCCGCTCAACCCAGGGGAGGGAAAAGGTTAAAAGTAAACGACAGGAAAAAGCAGGGTGGAGTTCATGTCAGCTCATGCAACAGCAGCTAGTATTTACTGAGGACTTCTCTTTTGGTATCCTTTAATTCTCACTGCAATCCTATGAAGGTGTCACTGATACTATTCACATTTTACAAAGATTTACTTAATATTTCATTAACATGGGCCGGGGAGATGGCTCAGTGGAATAAGTGCTTCTCTGGCAAGCATAAGGGCCTGAGTTCAATCCCTGCTTTGGCCAAAAAAAAAAAAAAAAAAAAAAGACTTTATTAACTTGAAGTAGGCTAAAACTAAAATCCAGGACCTATGATGGAGTGATCTGCCCAGGAACATCTAGCTCCAAAATAGAGGAGCTGAGATTCTCACTCAAATCCATGTGGTGGGAAACAGTGTTATTCCTCAATAACATGATGCAAATTACCAATGAAGATCATGTTATTCATGAGATGGCCCCTTAACAGCTCCTTAGCATCTATGTTTAGTCTTAGAGGAATAAAGCCACACCTATGTGGATGCCAGTGAATAGTTAAACGGAGAAATCTAGACGACACAATGCTGAGTAATAAAAATAGGATAGGTAGTTATATTACTAATGAAGCAGCCAAAAGTAATCATGCTCCCAGACAAGGACAGGAAGGGGTAAGGAGAAATGAAAAAAACCTGTGAGTGGCACTCTGATTTTCTCTTTCTCATATTTCTGAGGTTTCCATTCTTATCACTGTATTATTTGCACCATAATACAAGCCCCTAGGGTAGCCCGTGGCATGTCTAGAGTCCAGCTGTGGCTCTGGGCTTCCAGAGCCACTCTATGGCAGCACTCCTGAAGAAGCTGGCTCCTCCAGAACAAAGGTAGAAAGGAGAAAAATCTAGCATGTGATCTGAGCCAAGAGGCTTTGGCTTTCTGCTGCCATGTTTCAGCACTAGTTGCATTGCCATATGCTATGCGAAGCTCTTACCTGGTCTGGGGAGGTGTAGCTATTGGGCACTTCTCAGCCCCACTTATTTTTTTTGCATCTGTTGTTGATTATGCTCCCTATTTATTTGTTGTTGGGTGTCCTGGCTGGGAATTTGGTTTGGCCTTCCCAGAGAAATGTCTTGTATGAGATTCTTTGACTGAGGGACATGGGCCAATGTGACCTCAGCCAACAAAAAAACAGCAAAAATAGCAACATCCATGCCTGAGTTTTAGAGTCAGGGCCCAGCCACACTTGTTTTGTTCATGCTCACAGCTGTGCACCACTTCATTTTAGTCTGTCCTTTAGATCACCATTCCTTACCAGAGGCCATCCACACACTTCCTTGCGCTGTTCTCGAGTCTGGGGTGCCCATTCTTGTGCTTTCTGACAGAGCTCAGGCCTGCCCTGGCCATGGCATCACTTCCTTGATGAAACTTTTATAAATCTCCTTTTGGAGAATGAATCATTCCCTCCTCTGGCTCCCAAAGCACTTGATTTCGTATGGCAATTGTATTTTTGTGTAGTACAGTACATTATAGTTATTTATGTCCATGTCTGTTTCTCCCACTAAATAGTGAGCCCCTCAAAGTAGCCAAGGAACATGTTTTATCCACCTCATATTCCCTACACAGCTTGGCCAGTGTCACACATGTGGTAGGTGCTCAATCAATGTGTGGAATAACATTAAACTACAGAGGCTGACTTCTTCCTCTTTGTATGTCGTGGACTCTCTGGAAAAGCTGTCCGTTTTATAAGCAGATGACCAATTGGTTTTATATTCATTTCTTTCGTGAGCATTCTAAAAGAGGCAGGAAGAGGAAGAGAGTTAAAGCTATCTGTGGATCCATATTCCAGCCTTTTCAGCTAGGGCTCCTTAGAGGGGTTAATGATATGAATAATAACTAACATGTGCAGAGTCTCTTAGACCTTCACACTCATTAACTTTGTTGAGTCTCAGATTTCTCACAAGTACACTGTGTGGGCATTATTTGGCTTGTTGCAGGCTTATAGCTAGGGAAACCAGAGCTCAGAAAAATGAAGTATTTGTTTAAGATTTCATTAACTTGAAGTAGGCTGAGACTAAAATCCAGATTTGTTGACTCAAATTTTTCTCTTGGGCTAGTTCAAGTGATAAAAGTATTTGCATCCCTTCCTCTTGATAAAACTTTTCAGAAGGAAGGAAACCTATGGTTTCACCCTTGATAAGGTATATTTCCATCAGACCCCCATTGTTATTGTCATATGTAATTTACCTGCTCCATCAAAGGCTTTGCTTCTTAAGGACAGAGAGCATGCCTCTGCATTATTTCTCTCTCCAACACCCAGTGTTCTCCCAAGCCCTATATTTTTGCTGGATTTTGGGTTTTGTGTCAGTAAAACAAGGAGGCTAAGTTAGAAGTTAAAAGGTCACCTGCACACCGGCCCCCAGCGCGGAGCTTAGTCCATGATGTCTGTTGCCCTCCCCATGCACAACTCCCAGCTCCAACACTGAGGGCCTCCAGGACTCCGGCTGACACAGTAGAGTGTGCACCCTAGATGCTATAACCTCTTCCCAGGCTGGCTGTGGAAACTGAGCTGCCTCCAGACTGCAGAGCTGCCCTGTTCACACGGATCAAGTCCCAAGCCTCATCAGTCATGTCAGATGACATGGTTAGCTCTTGGGGCCAGCACAGCCAGTTCATCAAAAGCCCGTGTGTGCCTGGCTCCACTGCTACGGCTGAGGAACTACTGTATGTGGTGCAGGCAGCACGTCAGAGCAGCAGCATCAGAATACTTTCAAATTGGTTATGATTAATTGCATGGACGCGTCTTTAATTGGTGCCAGGATAGCGGCCAGAGAACTTATGGGAAAGGAGGATGTTATGATTTCATTCCCTGAAGTCTCATAAAGCAGTGAAAGATGAGGAACAGAATCACTGCTCGTTGAAAATTTATCGACCATGCAGACCCAGAGAACACAAATAGCTATCTGAATCGAAACCTAACCTCATTTTCCCAACTCATTGGAAGTCATGCATGTTCCCCTCTGCCCTGCCTGCCTGCCAGTCTACATAGATGTGCTGCTGAGCAAAAGGTGTGATGTCTAAGAAATGAATGAGTACTGCAACAGCATCTTGAGCCATCCCCAGGCCCCCTGGAGAAGATGCCTAGATGTACTGGCACAGCAGCCCATTACCGTCCTATGAACTGATAGCCAAAGCACTCATTCATACACAGTTTTCTTTTTTTTATGTATTTTAGTACAGTGTCTATAGGGTCTCACTGTGTAAATCGGACTCATAGTGATTCTCCTATTTACAGCCTCCCAAGAGCTGGGATTACAGGCTCATGCCACCACGCCCAGTCTCAATCACCATTTCAGTGCACCCTGGGCCAGCATAGCAAGCACAGGATAGAACCCCAGCCTCTGTGCTCTGCCTAAGCAGGCACTTTAGTCTACTGAGCTATTTGGCTGGCCCTCTGTCTTTCTTTTCTAACTCTTGGAAACTTAATATATATGGAATGAGAGTGTACTAAATATAAAGCACTGTTCTGGTGCCAGCACGAGTACAGGATGGAGCTAAGTACAAAGCCTTCCCTTGGGGTGATAAATGACCAAGAGGAAAAGAGGACAGGCTGACAGATGAACTAAGGCATGACTGTGGCATCATGTAGGAGGTACACATTGGGATTTGGCATCAAGAGGACTTGAGATCAAATCTCATCTCTGATTTCTGTTACTGGGTTTGAGCAGTCACTTTGATTTTCAAGGTACTAGCATAGGTTCTGCAGTTAAAACTCAGGATAATCATACTTTTTGCATAGAGAAGTTGTAAGAATTATAAGAGTAGAAAGCATCCAACAGGCCTAGCACTGATAAAGAAATGTTGCCATATCCAAGTAAGCCTCACTGGCATTGGTCTGATAAGAGTTCTGTGTGAGAGTTCGTATCTTCCAGAAACATGACTACAGATCACAGACATGTCAGTCCCAGCTGTGCTTTGGGGATGTATATAAGAAGTTTGGTCCTGCCCTTGGATAGGACTGATGTCTAAAACAGAGTAGCAATGATTTAGTACAGAAAGATGGCAAAAGAGTAAGGATGTGCTAACTTGGGTGTACTCAGGGTTAAGAGAAAGAAAAGAGTGTTCATTTCTACCTGGGAAACTAAGTGATTTGTTGGAAGAGGCAATGCTGGACTGAAGTTCAGATACGTGAGAAGATTTCCATTGGCCAATAAATGAAGAAAGGTGTTTCCCACAAAATGCCATAGTTTGCCTTCTACTATGGCTAGGATTTGGTTTGTCCCCCAAAGACTTATGTGCTAGAAACTTGAACTCTATATTTTTGTGTGGTGTTGAGAAGTGGTAGAACATTTAAGAAGTTGGACTTAGCAGAAGGTGGTTAAGTCATTGGCTCCTTCTTGACATTTATGACCCAATATTTTCCTATTCTTTAAGTTTTTTTTATTATATGTCTCTTCCATAGAATGCCAGGTCCATTCAGGACCTGAGCTTGTGGCATTCTCTCTCTCTCTCTCTCTCTCTCTCTCTCTCTCTCTCTCTCTGTATTTAGTACAGGGTCTACAGGGTCTCACTACACAGATCCAACTTGTAGTGATCCTCCTTTTTCAGCCTCTCAAGCACTGTGATTACAGACACGCACCACCAAACCCAGTCTCAATCACTGTCTCAGCATGCCCTGGGGGCAAGGCCAGCACAGCACACCAGGGATTGAACCCCAGTCCCCGCATCTTTCCTAAGCAGGTGCTTTAATCAACTGAGCTATCTGGCTGGTCCCAGCTATCTGGCTGAGCCCAAGGTTTGTGGTTCTCTTGTCTTCCATTCTATTACACCATCTTTGCTTGGCATACTGTAGGTATTTTTGTTTGTTGCATGGATAAACAACCGGAGGCATATCACAATTAAGGAACTAATATGAACACAGTGCCTGGCACACCACAGGCATTAAATTTTTATCATACAATTAAATGATTAAGAATTCTTAAGCCAGGGATATAGCTCGGCAGCCTAAGCGCCTGCCTGGTAAGGTCCTGAGTTTGATCCCTTGTACCACAAAGAACAAACAAACAAAAAGAATTATTGAAGCAGAGGCCAGACGAACTGAGGTAGAAAATAATACAGTGGTTCCTCATTTCGCAAACTTAATTCTCTCCACAATTCTGGTTGCAAATCAAACTGGAAAAGAACAGAATTAAATTTCCCCATAAGGTCAGCATTGAACTATTCATTTCTCATCCAACTCAGTTCCCAACTAGAATCATGGAAAGAATGTTTGTGAATCTAGGTGCCTCTCTACAGGTAGCAGAAGTGGCCTCTGAGCAATACCTTGCAGTCACAGAAGGGTAACGACATGATATGGACATTACAAAGCCAGTAGAAGGTTTAATCAGAAAGTTTTAAATCCCCTCCATTCTTGAGCTTAAAAGCATTTCTCCAAAGCAAATCATTTCTTACCACACTTTCTGGTTCCCTCACTCATACCTTTCTTTCCACTCCACCCTGTCTGGAAGCTGTAAAACATTTGACACATCATTTCCTGCCAACGTAAATCATATGCTGATTTGTGATACTAGTTCTCAGCTTTCATCGCTCCCCAGGTCCAGATGGCCCCAACTATCAGGATGAGACCCCAAGCAAAGCCAGACTTTCCAAAGGATGGCACATGGGAAACTGCTTACCCACCAGCACCTTCCTGGCTCTGCTCCCAAACAAGCTCATATTCTCTGGTCCTGGATCTGCTCCTCAGTCTGATGCACCTCAGTTCACTTGCTAGAGCACTGATGTGTGACTGTTTAACTGCGCTGCTTCCTGTCCCTGGGATTCTGGGCTTCAGGGACCATGGAAAAGAGACAAGAAAGAGAACTTTATATGAGGCAAGCCTTGACAGTAATAGTAAATGCCAAATACGTTTAGATAGTGCTTAACATTTTACAAAGCCCTAGAGAACTCCTGTTCGTCCTTCAAGATCCTGTACAAATGTTACTTCTTTTCACCAAACTTCAACTCTCCTAGATTATAGATATGCTGATCCATTCCTGTATGCTTGATAAAACCTCCATTGTTGCTCTTACTGCTTTCCAGTAGATATATTTGTGTATATGTCTTATATCCTCCATTAAACCATCAGCTCTTTGGGGATGGATTTCTTCTCTTCCAGTAAGACATGTATCTTTTCTTTGTTGTTTTTTTTTTAAACCTCCTCATTTTTGTGGCATTAGGATTGTGACATAGGACCTTACACATGCTAACTAAGTGCTTTACCACTGTGCTACATCCCCAGTGCTTCTCAATTTTAATTTTGAAATAGTCTACTAAGTTGTACAAGCTAGTCTTGAACTTGTGATCCTCCTATTTCAGCCTCCCAAGCAGCTGAGCTTACAACACATACCACCATGTTTACCTTGTATTTCTTTCTTTCGCTTATTTTTTTCTTTTTTTTTTTTTTTTGAGGCAGGGTTTTGCTATGTAGCCCAGGCTGGCTTCAAATTCAAGGTGATCTTTCTGCCTCAGTCTCCTGAATGCTACGATCACAGGTGTGTGGCACTACACATGGCTTGTGTTTCTTTCTTTTTTATCATTATACATAATCTCCCAATTATAAAAGTAATATACATAGTCACAATAATAAAAATTGTATATATAAAAGTATAATAAGGAAATGTTTAAATCACCTATAATTTTAACACTAAGATAAAGCCAACATATAAAAAATAAAAATGAGTAAACAGTTTGTGCAGTACAACCAGGTGTACTGGTGCATGCATGTAATCCCAGCACTTGCGAGGCTGAGGGAGGAGATCACCAAGAGTTCAAGACCAGCCTGAGTTTCATAGGGAGACCCAGGGGCTAGGGAGATGGCTCAGTGGAATAAGCGCTTCCCTGGTAAGCGCAAGGGCCTGAGTTCAATCTCTGGTTCCGCCAAACAAACAAACAAACAAAAAAAAATTCATAGGGAGACCCTATTTCAAGAAGACAACTAAAATAATAATAATAATGTAATACAAAAACATTATGTACTATACAGATATACTAATAAACTAAAATAATAAAAAGAAAAGGCCAGGGAGGTAGCTCAGTATAATAATTTGCCTGGCAAGTGCAGGGTTTTGAGTTCAATCCCTACTACCACAAAAAAAAAAGAAAGAAGAAATGAAAATTAACATTAATCAGCTTTATTTCATCCTTCGCAAAGTTAGCATGTAACAAAACAAAACATATACACACAATTTTATTTGTCAATCAAAACTCCAATTTGAAGACTTAAGAATAGTAAAAATGGAGCATAAGGTGCAGTTTTGTCCCCTTTTTGGAATCCGGAATTGGGCAGGCCAGATAGCTCAGCAGATTAAAGCTCCTGTTTAAGCAGACACAGGGGATGGGGGTTCAATCCCCAGCCTGCCCTGCCAGCCCTACCTCTGAGGTGCACTGAGAAGGTGATTGAGACTGGGCAAGTTGGTGCATGCCTGTAATCCCAGTACGTGGGAGGCTGACAAACAGGAGGATCATTATAAGTCTGATCTGTGTAGTGAGACCCTGTAGACCTTGTACTAAATACATAAAATAATAATAATAATGTGGAATCAAGAATTGAACTCAGGACCTCATGCTTGCCAGGCAGCTGTTATGCAATTGAGCTATAACCCTGGCTCTGTATGTGATTTTATAGTGTGGTTTTATCAACTGTTCCATTATGAACTCTTCAAATATAATGGATGGCTCTTCTAAAAAAAAATTATTTTGGGGCTAGGGAGATACTTCAGAGACCTAAGCACCTGTTTGATCCCCAGTACCAAGAAAAAAAAAAAAAAAAAAAAGAAGAAGAAAGAAAGAAAAATAATTTAACTGTTAGCCGGTGGTACATGCCTATCCCAGCAGTTAGGGAACTGAAGCAGAAAGACTTTTGGGACAGCTTGGGATGTTTCAAAAGTGTATGTTTTTGTCTGTATGTCAGATATTTCCCAGAAATGGAATGTCTCCTAAAAATGGAATTTCTAGACCAGTTGCTCCTAACACTAAAGTTTCATGATGCTTACTGCCAAGTTTCTCCAAGAAAGCAAAACGAATTCATCATTTCCCCCCAAAATGAATGTGCTTTTCTCCTGAACCCTGATTAACATTATCATCCCATTTGTATGTCATCAAACCGGTGATTCTCCTCACAGTGCCCCAGGAAGTGATTGATTTTTTATTTATTATTTATGTATCTATGTATTTATTTTTTGTCTCTTTGGGACAGAGTCCTGCTATGCAGCTCAGGTTGGCTTTTAGCTCACTTTGTGGTCCAGGCTGGTCTTCAACTCAAAGTGATCCTCCTGCCTCAGCCTCCCGAGTGCTGGGATGACAGGCATGCACCACCATGCCTGCCTGGAGTGATTTTCTTAAACAGCAAAAATTATACAATAGGGGCTGGGAAGATGGCTGAGTGGAAAAAGCACTTCCCTGGCAAGCACAAGGGTTTGAGTTCAATCTCCAGTTCTGCCAAAAAAAATTATACAATAGCGTTAGAGTTGTCTTCTTCCAAGACTTTAACCTAGAATTATTCATTTATTTGCACCATGCTTTAACTACTTTAGGCATTTTTATAAATTTCTTTTGAATACTGGCTGCAAAACAGAAGACACATTTCTTTACAGCTGAATTGCAATATGGGGGGCCAGCCAAATAGCTCAGCGGATGAAAGTGCCTGCAAACAGACTCAGAGGCCTTGGGTTCAGATCCCCGGGCTTCCAGCCCTGCCCCCAGGGTGTGCTGAGATGATAATTGAAACTGGGCGTGGTGGTGCATGCCTGTAATCCCAGCTTTTTGGAGGCTGTAAACAGGTGGATCAATAGGAGTACCAAGACCTCAAACATCCTGTAGACCCTTCTCTAAAATACAAAACAAAGTAAAGAAAAAGAATTGCAATATGGCTCTCTCTTTATAGGAGTGATTTTTGTTATTCGGCAATACTTAAAAGTCACTTAGGGGGGCTGAGGAGATGTCACAGTGGAATAAAAGCTTCCCTGGTAAGCGCAAGGGCCTGAGTTCAGTCCCTGGTTCCACCAAAAAAAAATAAAAAATAAAAAGTCACTTAGAACTCTTGGTAAAGAAGATGAATTGTAGCTGGTTTTGGGGTCAGAACTGAGGTGTCATTTCACAGTAATGAGATTGAAATCTTTTCCTGAGTTGTACAAGGGGCGTTCTCAGCAACAGTGACATCACTGGGATGGAAGCTAAGCCTCCCGGGGTGACAATCCCAAGCAGCACCCACATTTAGGGATTCCCCTCTTGTGGCTTCATCATTACAAGCAGCCCCAAGGACAGGCCGTACTTTATTTCACAATTGATCTTTTCCTCTTTCTTTTCCCCAACAAGCCTACTAGAACCCAAGGTGACTCGACAACCCTGAATTTAGAGGAGCTGTTTAATGGGAGTGTGGGTTGTGTACAGTAGCAGTGCAAGGAGCTCTAATCTGGTAGCCTGTAATTTTGCTGTGTGTGAACTCTCTCCACTCTACCTCACCATTTCTTTATCTTAAAATTCTAGTTACTGCTGTGTGCCAGACTTTATCTTTGCAGTGCACCATCCCCCAGCCAGCTGCCCTTGCCAGGCCAGATGGGTCCAGTGTGGAGACAATCTTGGTTCCCTGTGACTCAGGCACTCAGACACGGACTTGGTGTTTTAAGAGATGGCAGTGGTGTGAGTAAAAGTCAGCCCATTCTCTCTCGCTATTCATTGCTTTTTGCCTGTTCCATAACAGATGTTTTTGTGACATAATAGCCTGTTAGTGTCTGAGTGGAGAGGCTGGTTTCTGTTGTTGCCTCAGAAGAAACTAAGCTCTAGGTAGTGATCTCCTAAGCTCCAAGAGGAGGAGGAGCAGCAGCAGCAGGAGATGCTGCTGCAGGACCTAGGTCCCAAGGCTCTGGCAATGACAGCTGGAAAGGCTGACCTCTGGGCTCCTACCAGTGAGTGCCTCCAGGGAAACCACCACCAGGCCTAACCGCAAGGCAGCCTGCTGCAGCAGGGATTCCAGTCTTCAGCCTGCCTGTGCTCTGAGGGAGCCCAGCAACAGTGGACAGAGTCCAAGAAGAAAGCACTGGAATGAAGTATGATTAATGTGAAGAAGAAGAAGAAAAAGGAGGAGGAGGAGGAACAGAAGGAAGAAGAGGAGGAGAAAAGAGGAAGAGGATGAAGAAAGAAGAAGATTGAAATCAGAAATGTTGCATCTGGTAAAGGGTCCTGAGGAAGGGGTGCCAGAAGTGCCCATAATGACCCCTCTCCCTCTGTTCAACTCCTTACCCTCATTCTGGCAAAGAATAAAGAAGAAGGGCTCTTAGTGGGAAATGGAGAGTCAAGACCGGTATGGTGCCAATGAAATTCTATTTAAAGTATGGCATATGCAGAGGCAGCAGAAGAGCTATCTTGCCAGAGATCAGCTACCTGATGGTGGCTCCCACTGGGATGTCCAGGGAGTCTGAGATGTACTTTATACTTACAGGGCTAAGCTGGTTTCTAAAATAACTGTTTCACTGGTGTGGTCTAGGCCAGAGCTGTATTTCTGTCCATATGGCAGTGGCCTGCCATTTATCCCTTGCTACCTCTTTCCATGGATTCTTTGCAGTTCGGGATGCTCAGTTGATCTGGCACTGCCCAGTGAGTTTTAGACAGAATTTTGCTGGTAGTTATTGCTAGCTTTTGCCTTCCTGATGAACAGTACTACTGAGGCTGAACTGTCCACCTGGAGGTGATGGCGGGTTATCACAGCTATCTTCCAACCAAGATGGAAAGGCCAAAGGAGCATACCTCTGAAATTCTTGTCATTCTAGAAAATAATTACTTATTTAAGTCACTCTTAACTATCATTACTTGTAGCTGAAATATACAATATGTGATATACCTGCATAAAAAGTATGGACACATAACAGATACTCAATAAAGAGTAGCTATTTACATTCAAACTCACAAATACCTTCTCCATCCAACTGATAACTATGGTCACTCTTTGTACTTATGCAGCAGCTGATGGTTTTCAGTTTTTATATCCTTTTTGTCGCTCCCTTATAACTCTGCAAAGACAACAACTTTTAATTAAGACTCCTTTTAGTTACAAAAAAAAAAGATGCTCAAGAAGTATTTATGTATTTATTTATTTATATATTTGATACTGGGTCTCGCTACACAATTTGGACTCCTACTGATCCTCTTGTCTCAGCCTCCCCAGCGCTGGGATCACAGGCGTGTATCATGCGTGGTTTTGGACCCACATGGCATATGGTACTGGGTGGGGATCAAACTCAGGTCCTTGCACTTGCAAGGCAAGCACTTAGACCACCGAGCTATTTCCCCAGCCCAAGAAGCATCTCAGAATGCTGCATTTTGCTCATAAGCTTGTGTTCCATCTTCTCCTTTCCTCCATCTTTTCTTCTTGTCTTCTTTTATTCCATGCCACTCCTAGGGTAGTTCTATCAGACCCATCTGTTCTGCTGAACTGTGCTCTTTAGAACAGGGAAATTGATCCATGATGCATACAGGCTATGAATCCAGGTCTCAAGACGTCTAACTTCCAGCTGAGCTTGGCCAGATGGAGGTGTGATCAGGAGCGTGAGGGTGATGGGAACAAGAAGAGGCCAGCTGTTCCTTCCCCCCATCTGCCATGCATGCGAGGATGGCTCTCTGGCTACATGTCCTCCTGGGCTCTTGCTCCCACATTTAGGGTTCAAGCTTCAGATCAGTGAAATGACTCCTGGGGTCTGGTGAGTCTATCTAATCCCTTCCCCCTATTTAATGAGTCAGCAGTTTCCTGCTCTTAAACACTGAGATGTTTCTCTTTCCCTGTCCTATTGCGAAATCATTCCATTCAATCTATCCCTCGCTCTTCTTCCATCTCTCCTTCTTTCTCTCCATCCATTCCCCCTCCTTTTTTTGTGCTAGGGAACAAATCCAGGGTTTTGAGAATGATAAGCAAGTGCTCTACACTAAGCTGAATTCTCAGCCCCATTGTATTCTAAATATTTTAAATCTGCCCCCTCCCCAAGCTAGATCTTAAGTGTCCCTATTGACCTGCTATACCTTTGCAGGGTATCAAGGCCAGGCTCTACACAGCATGCACAGAGCAAGAGGTACTCTCTAAGAAATGAGGTGAAAAGTCCAAATATGACATCCCCAAACCACAGAAACTTATAGGTAAGTCCTGCCATGGCCAGCACCTGAGGCAGGCCAAACACCATGTGCAAAACTCTTGATGCGTCTGCTTCACTGTCCACTTCACCCTTGTGCTTTGAGAGTTTCTGAATGATGAAGGAAATGCCTGCAGGCCTCCATATCTTCCCAAATAGTCCTTGGGGTGGGGCCCTTAGGCTCAGGAGAATCCAGTTTTACCTGTTTGCTTCCTACTTCCTGCTCTTCTTCCCTAAACAGCTTCACCTAGAAAGCAGCAGGAATTTTTTTTCAGGTATTTGCTTCAGTAAAGTGCCACTAAAAAAAAAAATGTCTACACATGCTAACAATGGAGAGGAGCCAGACATCCTCTGGATGTCTTGCCCAATATTTTATGGACTGAAGACAAAACCTATTTCTCTACTTAGAGTTTTATGTGGCAAGTCAGTCAACCTTTCTAAACTTCAGGTTCTTATCCGTAACATGATGAAGATATGATGGATCATTTTATGTGTCCGTCTGAGTAGGCTGCAGTGTCTTGTGAGCTAGCACAGCCTAATTTCTGGATGTGTCTGGAAGGGTGTTTGGGGAAGAGATCAGCCTTTGAACTGGTAAACTCACAGCAGACAATCTTCACCATGGTAGGCAACATCCAATCCACTGAAGGCCTAAATGTAACGAAAAAGGCAAAGGAATGACCAATTCCTTCTCTTTTCACAAGCTGGGACATTCATCTTCTGCTCTTATAAGGCTTGGATGAAAACTACATCTTTGAGTTTCCTATTGTAGCTTACAAGTAGCAGATTGTGGGACATCACAGCTCATAACTGTGTCAGCCAATCCCTCAGATAATAATCTCTCTATATACATTTATTTCTATATCTTATAGATTTTGTTCCTCTGGAGAACACTAACTAATATAGGAGAGGATGAAAATTTACCTGGTGGAATGATTGTTTCTCATCTGTTAACTACTGAAAACATGACCAACCATACTAATGGAGATGAACCTGCCTTCCCACCTGAGATAGTTGACTCTGTCAACTTGAGTAAGAGAAGCTCAACTAAATGGTTCAGCTAGTCCACACCCTCAGGTATGGAAGAGCCACCCTAGGGAAGTTATAAAGGGGGAATAAAGAAGGATACATCCAGCAGGGCGTGGTGGTGCATGCCTGTAATCCCAGCACTGGGAAGGCTGAGGCAGGAGGATTGTTATGAGTTGGAGACCAGCCTGAGCTACAAAGTGAGCTTAAGGCCAGCCTGAACTTCATAGTGAGACCCTGTCTCAAAAAGGCAAAAAAAAAAAAAAAAAAAAAAAAAAAAGAAGGATACATCTGCTTCTGTTTCTTTGAAGGAGCTCTGGTTCACTTGGGATGTTATCTCCTGGCTTTCAGTGCAGATCCTTCAGCTTCCAGTGCAGATTCTTGCTCCCTCAGGCATAGATGATTCTGCCTTCCAGTGCAGACTGATTGGCTTCCTGATAGTGGCTGGCACAGGACACTGCAGTGAGCTCCAGACCGTGGACTGGTCCTTCAGCCTCCAGTGTGCAGATACCCTCTGCAGGCTTCCTCATCCAATTCTGTGGGCAGCCACTGTAAGCCAATCTTGTAAATTATTATTATTTTTTTTTTTGTACTTTTAGGGAAGGGTCTACAAGGTATTCAGGGTCTCACTACTAAATTGGACTCATAGTAATTCACCTGTTTACAGCCTCCCAAGACCTGGTATTACAGGCATACACCACCACTCTCAGACTTAATCAATGTCTCAGTGTGCCCTGGGGGCAGGGCCAGCAAGGCAGGCCCAGGGATTGAATCCCACCTCCTGTACCTGCTTTCAGGCACTTTAATCCCCTGAGCTATTTGGCTGGCCCTGTAAATTCTTATATACTTGTATATTTTATGTTTCTCTAGTAAGCACTGACTGATACACCATCCCTTGTTATAGTCTCATGGAAATATTAGATAAGTATAAAATAAGTTTTATATTTTTATGGCCAACTTTGAAACAATATAAAGGGTAAGCTCTAGGAGTCATAAGTAAACAAACAAAAAGCCAGAATAGGGTACAGGTGACATGGTGCAGCAAAATACAGCGACTTGGACTTAGATACAGACCCTAAAGAGGTAAGGGATCCACTAAGTACTAAAGAATAGGAGATGGGACTGAGGTAAAGGATCCACTAAATACTAAAGAATAGGTGGTAGAACTGAGGGAGATCCCAAATGATAGAAGCTCTGGCTTACCCATGAAAAGAAAACTGGAGAAGAAAAAGTAGCCAGGATTAGAGAAGTTATAATTAACTTTGATGTCTGAAGAGGACTGTGTGGATAAATCAATGGTTTTCATGAAAATCAAATACCTTAGTCTCTATTAGGTACATATAGAAGGTTTGAATTTACCTCAGTGCTCAGGTAACCACTGAAACAAATTAATTTAAAAATCCCATATCAGTAAAATCCATAGGTTAGAGTGAAGAAAATTCCACTATAGTCCTTAGACTTAGGAAGAAGCAATTTCAAACTAGCTCTATAGGGACATTTAACAAATTCATTAGGAAAACAATCCTCATGAGGGTTCTCACAAGGACTAACTAACCATAGAAATAAAGAAATCACCAATATGGAGCATAGACAAACAATAAACCAGACAGAAGGGAACCACATCTAACTCTCAGATGATAGATAGATAGATAGATAGATAGATAGATAGATAGATAGATAGATAGATAAACTCAAAGGATGACTTATTCTACATATTAAATACAGATGAATAAGGACTTAGAGGTCATTTGAGGAAATCACCTAAAATGGAGTAGAGAAAAAAAAGCCTGCATAAGAGGTCAGGATATATGAAGGATAAAAAGAGAAAGTCAAGGGCCAGTCAAATAGCTCAGTGGATTAAAGCACCTGCTTAGGCAGACACAGGGGCTGGGGTTTGATCCCTGGGCCTGCCATGCCATGCCCTGGGAGGGGGTGCTGAGACAGCAATTGAGACTGGACATGGTGGCACACATCTGTAATCACAGCTCTTGGGAGGCTGTAAATAGGAGGATCATTATGAATCCAATCTAAGTAGTGAGACCCTGTAGACCCTGTACTAAATACAGGGAGAGAGAGAGAGAGAGAGAGAGAGAGAGAGAGAGAGAGAGAGAGAGAGAAGTCAGGCATATATCTAAGGAGTAAGCTCAGAAGGATTTCATAGAGAAAATTGAAAAGATTATGAGTGAATTAATCAGGATTCTCCAGAGAAATGGAACCAAAAAGCAGTATGTATGTACATGAAAGATACTCACATATACACATCCATATGTGAGAGACTTACTGTCAGAAATTGGCTCACATGATGACGAAGGCTAACAAGTCCCCAGGTTTAAAGCTAGCAAGAGGGGCTGGAGAGATGGCTCAGTGGAATAAGTTCTTTCCTGGCAAATGCAAGGGCCTGAGTTCAATCCCCGGTTCTGGCAAAAAAAAAAAAAAAAAGGAAAGAAAGAAAAGAAAATCCTTTCGAGCCAGGCGTGGTAGCGCATGCCTGTAACCCCAGCACTCAGGAGGCTGAGGCAGGAGGATTGTTGAGAGTTCGAGACCAGCCTGAGCTACAAAGTGAGCTCAAGGCCAGCCTGAACTGCATAGTGAGACCCTGTCTCAAAAAGACAAAAAAAATAAAATAAAATAAAATAAAATAAAATAAAATAAAATAAAGCTACCAAGATGTTGACCCCAAAAATCAGTGATGTTATACTCTTGAATCCAAAGGCTTTAACAGTCAGTTTCAGTATTTCAGTAGTCTTGAAATCAAAGAAGAGATGATGTTACAGTTGGAGGTATGAAAAGAATGATGTCCTAGCTTAAGCAACAGAGCAAAAAAAATGTTCTTGGGCTGAGGAGATGGCTCAGTGGAATAAGTGTTTCCCTAGCAAGTACAAGGGCCTGAGTTCAATCCCCAGTTCCACCAAAAGAAAAATAGTTCCACCAAAAAAAGAAGAAATTTTCTTTCAGTTTGTTCAGTGAGGCCTTCAGTGGACTGCACAAGGCAGTCTTTACTTTTGCTGATTGATACATTCATCTCATCCAAAAACATCTTCATAGACACCCCAAAATAATCTCTGATTATTAACATCTTGGTACCTCATGACCCAATCAAATTGACAAACTAACCACCACAAATGGTTGATACAAAGATGGAGAATAGACAATTACATAATTAGTTGCATCCCAATGAAAGTACATAATTAGTTGCATCCCAATGAAAGCAAAGCAAAAAAAAAAAAAAAAAAAACAGCAGTTTTACCAAATGGGATATTAATTATAATGACAACAGCTTCCTCATCACCAAAAATTAAAACCAAAATGTAGGATAAAGCTAGGCATGATGGCACATGCCTGTAATCTCAGCACTCAGGAGGCTGAGGTAGGAGATTTGCTTTGAGCTCAAAGCTACTCAGGGTTACCTTGCGAGATCAAGGCCAGCTTGAATTACATAGGCAAGACTCTAACTTAAAAAACAAAATGAACAAACAACAACCAAAAAGGGATCATAGGCAATATTTTTAGTACAAAAAGAAAATAAGTATCAACCTATAGTTTCTGAAGCTGAATTGATTCTTAAGCCTTTGGGCTCAAGAATGTAAGCATCATTGGTTTTTTTGGGTCAACAGCTTGCCAGCTACCAACGAGAGCCAAACTGTCAGGCATATTCAGACAAGCAAAGACAGTGAGTTTACTTCACAAACACTCTCCTTGACTGTACAATAATGGATATACTCTAATAAGCAAATTGAGTCCAGAAATACTCCATGAGGCACAGTAAGTGAGGGTAAATTAAACAATGAAGCCAGGCCACATAAGCAGACTCTTAAAAATTTCAGGAACTTTGAGAACTGGTTTTTGAACATTATCATTATTACAACTTAAATTATATAAACCTGGAATTAAATGACCTATTTAAAAACTAAAGGTGAAAAATCTTCACAATGTGTTGCTTTAGTATGTTATTATTTATATTCCTGAGTTACTTATATCTCCTATACTTATACAGCACAGAAATGCTATAGAACATTGTGCTACTGTACATCTCTTACCAAATCTATGTATACTCAGTGATGTCATATTTATAATCTGAGTACTCATACACTAGAAACCAACAAGTACTATCATTTGGAGTCCCCTAATCCCTATCATCTGAGGGCTAATTTTATTTATTTATTTATTTATTTTATTATTATTATTTTTCTTTTTTTGTGGAACTGGGTATTGAACTCAGGCCCTTGCACTTGCCAGGAAAGTGCTTATTCCACTGAGCCATCTTCCCAGCTCCTGAGGGCTAATTTTAATGTGTTTATTAATACTATCATAGGCATAAACCTGAGAGATTAAAAGCATATGTCCACAAAATCATTGTACATGAATGTTTGTAACAGTACTTTATATGATAGCCAAAAGGTTAAAATAACCTACAGGTCCATCAACTGATTACAGATGGATAAAATATGGTATATTTATACAATGGAATATTATTGAGCTTTTTTTTTTTTAAAAAAAAGAATGAAGTATTGATACATGCTCCAACATGAATCTTGAAAATATGCTCTATAAAAGAGGCCAGATATAAAAAGCTACACATTTGATCCCTGGTTCTGCCAAAAAAAAAAAAGTAAAGCCATATTTATTATGGACTACTGGACCATATTGGATTATTTTGCTGATTTCATGCACCTACAATATTTAAGTGTAAATGGAATACCCATCTCTGACAAAACTAAAGAAGGGAATACAAATGAAAGACTATTTTGTATCTGTGTATACAAAATAGTTAAGATGGTTATACAGGTACTTTCTCTTAATTCATTGAGAAGATTTGTGGGGCCAGGGAGATAGCTCAGTAGAATAAGCATTTGCCTGGAAAGCACAATGGCCTGAGTTTAATCTCCAGTTCCACTTTTAAAAAAAGAAAGAAAGAAATATTTGTACTAATAGTGTTTGGACAGGGTATCATGTCTGCATCTTGTACTATGAATAACCACTATGAAGTATGCAATATATTAGTTATTGAAACTGTCCTACTAATTAGTTTTGAAACTGTCATTGCTGTTTCTCAATAAAACTAATTTAAAAAATTAAAAAAAAATAAAAAGCTACACGTTATGATTTCATTTATACGAAAAATTCAAGAATAGGAGAATCTATTCAGAGGCATAAGTGCCTGCCTGGTAAGTGCAAAGTTCAATTCCTGGTTCCACAAAATGAAAGAAAGTAGATTACTGTTTGAGACAGGAGAAATTGCAAGTGACTAGAAATGGGTATGTGTGTTTTGGGGCAGATGTTTTGCTTTTGGTTTGCTTGCTTATTTATTTATTTATTTATTTATTTATTTATTTATTTTGTTGAACATAGGATTGAACTCAGGCCCTTGTGCTTGCCAGGGAAGTGCTTATTTGACTGAGCCATCTCCCTGGCCCCTTTTGGTTTGTTTGCTATGTGTCCAGCTACTTGAAAGTCTGAGATGGGATGGTTGCTTGTGTTCATTAAGTCAAGATCAGATTTGGCAATGTAGTGAGACTGTAGTCTCAAGTAATGATGACAGTTTTTAAGACACTGGTCATCAAGAAACTAAGGACAGTCATCCCCAACATACAAAAAGTAAGTGAGGCGAGCCCTAAAATTGTCCTTGCTTTCCTCCTGGGAAAGGTTTCTACACCAGAGTACTGAGGCTAAGACAGATAGTTTCTGTGAGCTGAGAAGATGGAGCTAGGAGTCTGGGGAGGTCAAGGTAGCTAAAGTTCACAGGGGAGAATACTAAAGAAAAAAAATGCTGTAGAAAAACAAAGCTCTGGCTATGTGCTGAGGGTTCCCCCCAGCCTTGAATATGGAGGTGAGGAAACTACCCAAGGCTAGAGAAAGATTTATCCCCATGGTTATAAGGAAACATTCTCAGAGATCACAAAAGTCTGGTTCCTGTTCCTAAATGTTTAGACTGGCAAAGTGTAGCTCATGAAAAATCAAATGGGTTTGCAGAATTAAGTGGGGCAAAATCAGACCTAGACTAATATTCTTCTGATTCCTCTAAAAAGCTGAAAAATCATAGCTAAAATCTACGTATTTCCACAAAGCAAAAGATCTATACAAAAGAATCCAAAGTGAGAAAAACTGGTTGCTTGAAATTGAGGAATTAGAATTGACAGATATTAGATATAATCAATAATCTAGAGAGAAGATTAAGTTGGCTGAGTAGAGTCACAGAAGCTACCAGAAAATCCCAATCCCAGTAGCAACAAATACACTCACAACTCTCTCTAATAAAAAGAACCAACGCTCCTTAGAGAAATAATTACAGGCCTGGAGCTGGAAAATACGATTCTTCTGGAGCATAATACCAAAAAGAGTAAGGAGCTGCTTAAAAAAGACCAGGTGGGGTGTGGGGGGTATACAAGGTACATGGGAGGAGAAATCAAAGAGACACAAAAGTCAACCTGAAAGAGTGTTCAGTGGCCAAAGGTAGAACAACTTGAGCAACAAAATAAATAACATAGTTTGTGATTATTATATAAGCTGGGGAGAAAAGATTTCATACAGAAGATTCCAATTAACACTCTCTCCTCTAGAACATGGAACTTAATCACTTCCCTTCCCTTGAGTTTGGGCTGAGTGCCGTAACTTGCTTCCAGAGTACTGAAAGGGAAGAAGGATAGTTTCACACAAAAATCTGGCAAAACCCACCATAACCAAGTGATTAAATTTAATATCCCTGACGATGCCACATGGCTATTATATACCCTCTATTATGATGTAAGAGGAATGGTACTTCACCTCTTTGTTATTCTTTTCCCAAACCCATAATCTCAGAATAATCATGAAAAATTATCAGAAAAACCAAATTATAGGACATTCTACATGAGTGGTATGCCTCAAAATTTTCAAGTCTATACACAATTTTAGACATGACAGCTAAATGTGATATAGTATCCTCAATTGATTCTTGGAACAGAAAAACACCATTAGTGGAAAAACTGTTGAAATATGAACAATGTATAACTTAATAGTAAGGTGGCTATGTTGATATTTGGTATGGTTTGTATCTAGATATCCCCCAAGCTTCATGCACTCGTACGTGGGGCTTTCCGGAGGTGACTGCATTCACGAGGGTGTGATGTTATTGGTGGATTAGACACTGATGAGTTTATAGCTAACTGTAATTTGGGAAGTGAAGCCTCCTCAGAGAGGTGGATTACTGGGGGACGTGGCTTGGAAGGGCTCCTTCCCCCTCTTTTGTCCCTCTCTTGCTTCCTGTCTGCTTGCCATGAGCTGATTCTCCTGTCACTTTGCCCCTGCCTTGGAGCCAGCCAGCTGTCGACGGAAACCTCCACAAACTTTGAGCCAAAACAAACCTTTCCACCTTTACATTGTGGGTGTTAGGTATTTCATCTCAGCTAAGACATACCTGACTTTTGATAGTTGTACCATGATAATGTGAGATAATAACATTAGAGAAAATGAAAACCAGGTGAGAGATATATGGGCAGGCACAGTGGGCTTTTTTCTTTCCCTTTAGTGCTCAAAATGGAACCCAGAAGGACCTCCATGTGCTTTACCACTGAGTTACATCCCCAGCTGTACTCTCCACATTTTCTGTAGATTTTAATTTATTCCAAATTTTTAAATTACAAAAAATCCAAACCAAACTTCTAGAGATAAAAACCACAATATTTGAGGTGAAAAAATGTACAAAAAAAAATTAAAATAGATTACTCATTTCAAAATGAAAGATTAGTGAACTTGAAGAGACACCACTAGAAATTATCCACTTCCCCCCAAAAAAAATACAGAGAAAAAAGATAAACATGGGACAAGTTCAAATGAACTAATATTCATGTGATTGGGGGAAGAAAGAATTTTAAGAAATAATGGCTACAAATTTTCCTAATTGGATGAAAAATTTAATTAATTATTTATTTATTTATTATGAGCAGAATAGATTTATTGAGGGAAAGAAAGCTCCTGTCCGAGAGATGGACAGAAGGGGGGTCCTGAGTGGGTGGTTCCCCTGGATGAAAATTTTAAACTCACAAATCTAAGAACTTCAATGAACCCCAAGTGCAACAAACATGAAAAAAACTGTAACAGGGCATGTCATAATCAAACTACTTAAAATCAATGATATTGAATAAATCTTAAGAGAATAAAGAGTATCTAGAACAAAGATAAATATTATGCAAACTTCACAAGAAACAATGCAAATCAGAAAACAGAGGTAAAATTCCTTTATAGTACTAAAAGAGAAATGTCCACTTACAATTTGAAAATAGTTGTGAAAAAATGAGAAAGAATACTTTTTTCAACACATGGTGCTTGGAAAACTGAATATATGCAAAAAGGATGAAGTTAGACACATCATACACAAAGTCAAAGACCTAAATATAACAATTAAAAATAAATAACTTTTGGGGGCTGGGGAGGTGGCTCAGTGGAATAAGTGCTTCCCTGGCAAGCTCAAAGGCCTGAGTTCAATCCCCGGTTCTGTCAAAATTAAATAAATAAATAAATTTTGAACTTCGTCAATAGTAAAAACATTTTTGTATTTCAAAGGATACATTAAGAAGTAGAAAAGGATGGGCCAGTGAGATAGCTCAGCTGACTAAGTGCCTGCTCAGGCAAGCACAAGTACCAGGGGTTGATACTCTGCTGTCACATGATGCACCAGCCCTGCCCCTAGGTGTGCTGAGCTGCCACTGAGAGTAGTGACGCCTATAATCCCAGAGCTGGGGAGGCTGAAAACAGGAGGATCACTGTGAGTACAAGCTGCATAGTGAGACCCTGTACCAAATATATAAGAACAAAAAAAGCAGAAAAGGAATAAAGGAAGGGTAGTGGTGGGGATACAACTAAAGTTTGTTATATGCATGTATGAAAATGTCATAATGAGGGCCTTTGTTCTATATAATTAATATGTGCTAATAAAAAAGCAAAATGAAAATCCATAGAATGGGGGCTGGAGAGATGGCTCAATGGAATAAAGACTTCCCAGGCAAGCGCAAGGGCCTGAGTTCAATCTCTGGTTCTGCAAAAAAAAAAAGAAAGGAAAATCCACAGAATGAGAGAAAATATTTGCAAATAATATATCTGATAAGGGTGTCCAGAATATAGTAAAGTAAGTCATATGACTCAATAATACAATGAAAAATTTTTAAAGATGGACAAAGAATTTGAATAGACATTTCTCCAAAAAAAAATACACACATGGCCAATAATCAATGAAAAGACACTCAACACCATTAGTTATCAGAGAAATGTGTATCAAAACTACAATGAGATATTTTATGCTCACTAAAATGGATCCAAGGGCTAGGGAGATGGTTCAGTAGAATAAGCACCTGCCTGGCAAGCACAAGGGCCTGAGTTCCATCCCCAGTTCTGCCAAAAAATAAATAAATAAAATAAAATGAGTCCATTTTTTTCAAAATGGAAACTAACAAATGTTAGAAGAATATGGAGAAATTGGAATATTTACTTCACATATTGCTGGTGGGAACATAGGATGGTACCATTATGAAAACCCAACTTCTTTTTTTTCAACTTCTTAAATATAGAACTGCCATATGATCCAGCAACTTCATTTCCAGGTATATAACCAAGAAAACTGAAAATAGGTATGTAAAGAAAAACTTGTACATACTTATCAAGACTAGATGTGGCTCAGTGCAAAGGTCCTCAGTTTAATCCCTAATACCAAACAAAAACAAAAGCAATAAACAAAAAACAAACTTGTACAGGTATGCTCATAGCAGCACTATTTATAATGACCAAAAGGTGGAAATAATTCAAATACCCTTTAATAGATGGATGAAAAAAATATGGTATAGCAATTGAATGTAACATTATTTGCTCCTACAAAAGGAATGAAGGGCCAGCAAGATAGCTCAGTGGACTAAGCGCTTGCTTAGGTAAGTGCAGAGGCCAGGGTTTGATCTTGGCATAGCACGCTGGGCCGGCCCCACCAATAGTTGTGCTGAGCCAGCAATGGAGTCTGGGCATGGTGGTGCATGCCTGTAATCCCAGCACTAGAGAGGCTGAAAACAAGAGGATTACTATGAGTCTAAGCTGCATAGTAAGACCCTGAACAAAAAAAAAAAACAGGAATGAAGTATTGATTCATACTGCAATATAAAAGAATTTTGAAAAACAAAACAAAAAAGACACAAAAGCTCATGTACTGCATAGTTCCTGTCTTAGTTATTTTTCCTTAATGCTCAGACAAAATACCCAAAGTCCAAAGTTAAAGCAGGCAAGGTTTATTTGGGCTCACAGTCTGTAGAGGTTTCAGTCTGTAGTCAGTGGGCTGCAAGGCAGGGTGGTGTGGCACAGGGGCCTCAAAGAAGAGAAGGAATCAATGGCGGAGAAGGTAGGCAGCAGCAAAAAGGCAGCAGGCCTTTTGCTTTTATCCGTATAGTCTACAAGCTTTGTGGGTGGTGCCCCCCACGCAGGATGGGTGGGGCATCCCGTTTTGCCCACCCAGAATCATGTCAAACCAATGGGCAGACTAATCCAGCACCACACAACCTTTAATCCACAATTACACCACCTAAATCCAACCACCTGAGAGGCCCCTTGGGAGGATGTCTTAAATTCAAGCCATAACAGATCCATTTATGTGAAATTTCCAGAATAGGCAAAGCCATTGAGCAAGAAAATTGATTAATGGTTCCCGGGGCCTGTGGTAAGGGAGAATGGGCTAGAAGATTCTAGAACTTCATAATGGTAATGGTTGTGTGACATTGTGAATACACTGAATGCCACTGAACTGGCATACTTTGCAATGGTAATTTTACTACTACAACAACAACAACAAAAAAGAAGCAGTTACCATAAAAGTTCAGTTTTTTATTTATCCATCGAACATTCATTAATTCCACACGAGTTTATTGCTTGATACTGGGAATACTCAGATGTGGTTGGCTTTTGAGTCTACTGGCTGGTAGGGGATAAAATAACTATTGCAACCAATGAAAACCAGTTAAGTGGTATAGCTTCTTTGATGTAAGAATATACATTGTGCACTGGAGTGGCTACTCTACCAGTGAGGGTTACAAGGAAGAAAATCAATGTTAAGGCTGAGGTTTGAATGCACAGCAGGAATTTGCCAGGTGGACAGCAGCAGGGATTGGGCAAGGATTGGGCTGAGCAAGCTCAAAAAGTTAGTGTTCAAGTCTTGGTTTTCAGCAAATGGCAAACCAAGTATCCCATGTGAATGTAGGGAATAGACATCAGGACAGAGGGGCGAGAAGCAGGTGACTGCCCCTGTCTCGGTGTAGTGGGTAATGATAGAAAGAGAAATGATGTGTATGTGATAGGATGTCAAAGCAAGTGTGATTTAGGGACGCCCAGTGGGCCATTTGGTGGGTGGCATGCTCACAGCACGATGAGCACACACGACACTCCACTGTCAAGAGACATCAAACTAGAAACAGAATATACAATTCTCATTCTAACCCCCTCACCCCATCTTACACATTTTGCTATTGTTCACATTCTTCATTTGAGATGTTCTTATTTCCCTGGGCTTTTTCTGTTTTCCTGTTTGAAATCTAGGTTACTATGGAAATGTCATGGCACAATATGATGGCATTTACAAGTGAAGTGTAAAAAATTTTTGAAACATGTAGGAATATAAGGCCGGGTTTTAGGGACATAAGCCCTAATTATGTGATAGCATTCATGACTTGAGACACCATGTCATAAATACAAACACTCAGAAATCTGAGACAGTGCAGAGGAGATAGTTAAGAGCTTTATTAAGATTTATGTGTCCACATTTTTTAAATACATTTGAGAAATATTAGAAACACAAAACATAACACATTACTTGGGAAGAACATCTGGAAAAAATGAATAACAGAATGCCAACATTTACTTCTGAATACACACCCTGGAAGGACCAGGGGATGTAGACACCCCAGGGAAATTTAGAAAAACATTCTGTACAATGTTCTAGGCTATAAATGCTTCTCAGAAGTATATATAAGTCAACCATTGGTAAATCATACATTAAATGCAATGGTGAGCATTTTAGTAAAGGTAATTATTACCAGTGGCATAACAGAAAAAATTTACTGGCTTGAGTGATTCACAGTCCTTCATTATTATCCTGGCTCTCCTACCAAATAGATGTGTGATTCAAAAAAAAAATTCTTCAACATTCCTTGGCCTATTTATCCTCATCTAATCTGGGTTGTAATTCTGAATTTTTATGTATTAGTTCTTAAAGCCAGGTACAACCTAATGTTCAGTTTCTCCCAAGCACTAACAGTCCAACCCAAATCCTTAAAAGACAGAACTCCAGCTCCTTCAATATAACAGGACCAGACATCCAGCAGACAGGTTCTCATTGTGCCATATATTCTGTTTTTACATACAGTTTTCTCATTTCCACAACCATCCTCAGTGAAATACAAAATCTTTACGAAAGCTTCCTAACAGGGGAAAAAAAGAAAAGCTCCCTAGGAAGGCCCTGTGAAGAGTGAGAGGTGGAAAGGAGTTCATTCCTGTTGCATCCTGTCACCCCTGGCCCTTCTTCCCCTGTCTCACAAAGCCAGACCCTGGTTAAGAGCAAGAGTTGTATCCTCTGTGCCCAGTACAGGCCCAGACTTAATAAAGGAATTCAGTAAGTGACTGTTTACTGGGTATTTTCCAAGGTGGAAACTGATGCACAATGATGGGTCTGGTGACAGATTCAAACACTTGGGCAAACTTCTGGCTGCTGCTTTAAACATTGCTGAACTTTCCAAATTTTCTACCATGAGCAAAAATATCAACAAAGCGTAAAGTGTTAAACCCTCCTTTCCCTGGCTTTTTGTCAATGTGCTGGTCACCCATAAGTAACACATAAATAAGCCAAACTTCTAAGGCTACAGACTACTCCATTCTCCAGTGCCTTGCACAGGAAAGAGGGCACACAACTTTTCATTCAGAAACAGTCATTAAAGTCTTCTAGTTTATTTTACTTAAAAAAGCAGTGACACTATGCATTTGTCTTTGGACCTAACACCTGCCATCTAGTCCCATACAAGGATGCCTGCCAACTGGCTCCAGAAAGGTTCATTTGTAACAGTATTTAGGGATCACCTTGATTAATCTGCCATACAGGAAGCACAAAACCCAAGTGTAAGAATTCTTTTGTCCTAAGCAAAAACAAGTTCAGGCCTTATTAACTAGCAGTAGATAACAGGCAATAACCAGTCAAGTCTTTTGATGATTACTACCATTTTGAGGAGTAATTTGGGAACTGTCAGGAAGACTAACAAGCAAAGGAAATTACTATCTGTGAAGAATTTGCTGTATTCCAGATCTCGTGCTATGCGCCTCTCATACATTCTTGACTGTAAGCCTCACATCTATCAATCATTGGCATATAATATTTTCACTGATTTTATCTGTTTCCCGAACCTAAATGTACACCCATGTGGAGGATTTTTTTTTTCTTTTTGTCTTGTTTACTGCCATTTCCTGTGTCTGGAACAGTGTGAAAAACATATAGATAGTTGATAAATACTTGATTAATGGAAAACTTGAACTCATTGTTTTCCTCATAGATGAGTAAAGAGAGGCACGCAGATTATACAAATGAACTAAATGAACTGCCCAGTTCCAAGCTAGTAAAGGAGTCCGAACTAAAACCCAAACCTCATGCTTACATTCTCTCCACAACAAGGGACTTTCCACTTTAGATCCTGAAGAACTCTCTTAGCTTGATAGGTCTGTAAGACATGTATTTACCTTGTGCATTTACTTGAAGACTTAAGGGGTTGAGGAGATGGCTCAGTGGAATAAGCATTTCCCTGGCAAGTGCAAGGGCCTGAACTCAATCCCTGCTTCCACCAAAAAATAAAAAAACAAAACAATACAAACACTTAAAATTTCATTGAAAAGACATATTTGATATTTTAAAGACAATTTTACTAAGGCAACATTCAAGTACCCATTTTTTCGACATAGTAATTTCATTTAGGGGACTTACAGGATAGCTCAGTTGTTTAAGGGCCTGCTGTTGTAAACCCAGACACGTACCAGGAATCACAGTTCAATCCCCAGCTCCACATGCCTACCAGAACCCACCTTAAGGCAGCCTGAGCCATCAAAAAAAAAAAAAAAAAAAAAAAAAAAATCCCTTTCAACATTTTTCTTTTTTTTTCCCTCAACTTTAAAAAAATAAAACAAACTTTTCATTTATGGGTTATATAATTTTATTAGTTATATAATTTTTGCTTACTTATTTATTTTTTAAAGAGAATAAAAAATAGGTCCAGAGTGGCCAGGGAGATGGCTCAGTAGAATAAGCGCTTCAGCAAGCGGCAAACGCAAGGGTCTGAGCTGGGATTACAGGTGTGCCTGACCGCACCCAGTCTCAATTGCTGTCTCAGCATGCCCTGGGGGAGGGTGGGGCGGGCAGGGCAGGCCCAGGGATGAGACCCCTAACCCTGAGCCTGCTTGCAAACACTTTAATCTGCTGAGCTTTTTTGGGTAGCTCTCAAAAGTTTTTCCTACACCAAAGAAATATTAAAAGCTCAATAATTGTTTTTAAAATGTATTTCATACAAAGTCTACAAGGGTCTCACTACACAGATGGACTCTAGTGATCCATCCTGTTTTCAGCCTCCCAAATGCTGGGATTAAAGATGTGTGCCACCACACCCAGTCTCAATCACCATCTCAGCATGCCCTGGGGACAGTATGCTGGGGATCAAATCAAGAATTCTTTAGAGAATCAATTATAATAAAATCCACCTTACGAATTCAGTTTAGGGGCTGGGGAGATGGCCCAGTGGAATAAGCGCTTCCCTAGTATAGTGCAAGGACCTGAGTTCAATCCCCAGTTCCACCAAAAAAAAAAAAAAAAAAGAAAGAAAGAATTCAGTTTTGTTATGGGTCACTCAGAATAGCTCAGCCCCCTTCCCCCACATCAGCTCTCATGCTGAAGTCGGCTAGCCCAGGAAGTAGGGGGCTTTTAAAACATGGAACCACAGTCAGTTTGGTAAACAAATTCATTGTTTGACCAAGATAAGCTAACTTTATTTACAGGAATTAATGAGGAAGGAATTACACCTTAGGCAAACAACAGCCACTAGTTACTGAACAACTTAGAACAGTGGTGAGTATACATTTTTACACAACAGAAAACACAAGATTAAAAAATAAATAAATAAATAAATAAATAAAAAAAAAAAAAGAAAACACAAGATTTGTATTTATAGTCTAAAATGTGAGTTGACCCTTTACAAGTTTATATGAGATAATGTGAAAGTGAAATCCAAAGATTACTTTTACCCAAGGTAATTTCAGGTCCTTTCCCATTTTGACTCATAAGCACCAGCATTCTTTTAGCTACCTGGGACAACATACAAGGAACATGCCACGCTTGGTATCTTATCACAACTACTTTGGTTTTAAGTAGGGTGATCATTTCTTGTCTGAAACAAGTTCTTTTTCCCAGCTGTCTCATTCTTGACACCAGCACAAAGAAAGATCATACAGTCTCTATGTTGACCAGCCAGTTGATTATTCATGGAAATGAGTGATGTGAGCTCAATTCTCCATTGTCATTTTTTTTTTTTTTTAATACATGGTCTCACTACATGGCTTAGACTGGCTTTGAATTTATGGTGACCCTCCTGCCTCAGTTTAGGATTACAGGCATGTGCCACTTGGCATTCCACTGCCAACTTTTTTTTTTTTTTTACAGTTTATAAAAGTAAAAGTTTGGAGAAAGAAAGTATTGGAGTTTTAGATTATTAAGTATAAATTTTTGCCCATGTTTTAGACTATTTCTTTAGGACAGATTCCCAGAAGTGGAATTAAGAGGATCAGAGGATATAAACATTATTAAAACTCTTCATTGATACTGCCAAATTGCTTTTCAGAAAATTGCTGCCAATTTACACTTTCAACATTGCCATTATGTTTTTCCACCAATATAGATTTGTGCAAAGGATAATAAAATTTAAGTCAAACATACAGTCCTCAAATTATTAACACAGGTGAACATGCATCACAACTATGGCACAAAGGCATGTGGCAAAGGTCATACTGATTATCAGGTATGGCCAGCAATGACCTAGTGTGAGCACATGGAACATAAGTTTTGCAACTGAGAGTAATGTCAGGGGGGCCAGAAAGATGGCTTAGTAGAACAAGCACTTGCCTAGCAAGCTCAAGGGCCTGCGTTCAATCCCCAGTTGTGTCCATTGCTATATTTAGGCTCCTATAGCCACTCGATAAACACATGGTGTGTGAATTAACACAGAATCTTTTTCAGACAGCATCCAATAACTGAAGGGTTTAAATCAATCCAGACTTTAGGGAGACAGGAGTGGCTGATCATATACTCTTGGATGGGTCTGCTCAATCTGGAATTCCATTACAACTTGAGAAAATCAGCTTAAATGAAGGTAACACAATAAAGTCTTAACATTGAGTTTTACCACCTAGTACACATTTTAATAGGTGATAGCAAACTTATTCAAACACTGCCCATTGGGCCAGGGAGATGGCTCAGTAGAATAAGCGCTTTCCTGGCAAGTACAAGGGCCTGAGTTCAATCCCTGGTACTGCGCTTACTCTACGGAGCCATCTCCCCAGTCCCCACCAAAATAGGTTTTGAAATATGACACAGAGCAATCATGTAGGTAATAGTTATATAATCAAAAGCAGCACAAAACTCATTTTGTGAACCAGAATATGGTCCAGGGGCAATAGCCAATCAGTCTTTCAGTTCTATTTTACTTTCCTGGCCTCATAAAGATCCCTTCCAGTGTTCCACAGTTCCTATATTATAAATTGCCAGCACTGCCAGATCAACTTGGCATTAACAATGTTATTAATGGAAAATGATCAATCATCTGCCGCTTTTATGAGCAAACTACAGCCTATGTGCCAAATATTACCCACTTCCTGTTTTTCTATGGTTCACAAGCCTAGAATATTGGAGTGGGTTGTTTCATTGTTTGTGAGACAGAGTCTCACTATGTAGTTCAGGCTGGTCTTAAACTTACTATATAGTACAGGCTGGCCTCATACCATGGCAATCCTTCTGCCTCAGCCTCCCCAGTGCTGGAATTAGTGGCATACACATCATGCTTGGCTGTTTTTTTTTTTAATGGCTGGAAAAATTTTAAGTCTTTAAAAATTTAAAAACTATATGAAATTCAAATTCTGGTATCCATTTATAAAGTTTTATTGGAACACAGCCATACTGTTTCCATATTAGCTATATCTGCTTTGGCACTAAAATGTTGAGCAGTTGCAAAGGAAACCATATGGCTCACAAAGGTGAGGGTCAGCCATCTTTTTTCCTTTTCTTCTTTCCTTACAGAATTTGGCTAACACCTAGACTAGACCCAAGTAGTCCTTAAAGGTATTGTACTTTCTATGAAACTATTTGGTTTCTGGATATTAACAGTGGCAGCTTCCAGAGTACCGCAAAGACCTGATAAGGCAAACATTAGAAAACACAAGTACATAGTAAAAATAAAAACATGACCAAATGGGAAATTCAAGGATCAGGGGGCTAAAGTGGCTGAAGCAGCTCTCAAATATAATCCAAAGCTGGGTGTGGTGGCACATGCCTATAATCTGAGGCAGGAGGACTGCTGTGAGTTCAAGGCCAGCCTGGACTACAGAATGAGACCCTATTTCAAAAAGATAAAAAAAAAAAAAAGCCAGAACCAGCTAACAAAGCAACAGAAAATCAGAAAAACAATAGAAAACTGTTGAAAAAATATATAAATTAAGAGGTATCTGAAAGAGCCTAGCACAAGAGTCTAGGAAGTGTTAGATGGCTAGCTCTAAGACTACAGGACAAAGAGCTCAAGAGGACTGAGCAACAAGACATAAGCCAGGACTTGGGTCCGCAATAAAATGGGTTGGGCAGTGGGCACATAAGGAGTAGAAAGAACTCTCCTAGGACTTCACATGCTAGCTTTCAGTGATTCTGAGCAGTTGTCAGGTAAGATGGATCAAGTAGGTGATTATGAATTTACTCATGAACTCAGGACAAGCATTTACAAAATACTGGCAGCGCAGAGGAGAGGAAACAAATGATCCCAAATTGTTCATCTTTTGTAGCATTACTATCTTCCCCTTTAGACTTTTCCATTTTAGCCAACAGTGTCATCATTTTCTACTGACACAGGTTTCATGCTTCATGCCATTTCACCTGTCTGGGAAGCTTTCCCTAATCTTGTAGTTCTTTGTCTCACCCTTCCTCATGGATCCACTCAACAACCACTTCCTGAATGAAGTCCATCTGGCCTTGGTGATCTCATCAACATACAGGAGTGTTCTAAGAACTAAAGGTGCTCAAAGCACACTGACACTATGACAGGACCTGCGTCAGTTACTAAAAGCCCGCTGCCATGTGGGAATTGGTACACAGATTGCAAACTTAATTTAGGGTCTGAAGTAACCTGGTCTTTCTCTTCACACAATACAGTCTTGGCCTAGATCTCCTGTTTCATCTTTTCCTAGGTTAGAACCTCCTTTTCCAGCAAAGGGGAATACCCAAATAAGTGGGGATCTAAAGCACAGGACAGGACTAGAATGGGGCAAATTCAACTCTTCTGTATGTGTGTGTGTGGGGGGGGGTCTTTGACAAGATCAGTATCAGTGGCCAATCCAAGTTCTGAGGGGCTCTACCAATCATTCCTGTGAGGTCACCCAATGCCCAGCATTGCTTGATATGTCAGCATAGCACTGCCTTCTGTACCATACCTTGGGCCCTGAATGTAAAGCAGGATGAAACTGTAGGCTTTCTTTTGGGATCCTTCTCAAAGAGCATGGCTCCCTGGGCACAGACATACAGATGATGATCCCTTCAGGCAGACTGCTAAAAACAGGATAGCTGCAACAAGCTGAGATGTGGGCAGTGAGGAAATCCAAATGTGTTGATCAGTAGAAATCAAGAACAAGCAAATACCAAAAGTCAACAGTCAAAAGCACTTTGAAGTGGTGGAGAACAATAAGAAAGATGGCTTTATACTTCTCAATAGAATAAATAGGAGGGCCATAACAGGCAGAGAAAAGTGGTAGGGGACTGGAATCCAATGAATAGCAATGGTCAGCAAATCCAATGAACCACCTAACCATAAGGTAGCTTCCTGGCTCAGGCTAAGACACCTCAGTTTCTTTTCATTTTTACCCCAGGGAGTGAACCAATCCTGAGCCACCCGTGTGCAAAGGCTTGCTGAAGATGAGGCCGGCAGAAGTTGGCTAGCAGAGCAGTAGATTTGGGGATGGGCTACTGGCTGAGGCATTTCCACGCCACAGTCTCCCTGCAGATGACTCCCATGTTTCAGAACTTACTGCTTTTTTCATCAATGAGCCACTTTTCCTAGTTTTCTTTGAAAGCTCAGACTGAAAGTTAAATTTTCCAGATTTAGAGTCATCCATCAAAATACCTGATATAACTTTGGCAGAAACTTTCCTCATGTTCAAATTTTCTTTCAGAATAAGTCTAACAGTTTCTTTATCTAAATTTAACTCTTCAGCCATCATCCTCACTGTTAAATGCCTGTTTGAACAAACCAAATTCTTGACCTTCTGGATATTTTCATGTGTCCTGTGGGTGGCTGGGCGACCACTTCGTGCATCATCACAAACATCTTCTCGTCCTTCTTTAAACCTTTTGTGCCAGTCAAAAACTCGAGCCCTTGACATGACTTCATCCCCGTAGGCTTCTTTTAAAAGGTGGTGGGTCTCACTTGCTGACTTGTTCAGTTTTACGCAAAATTTTATACTAATCCTTTGTTCTAAGTAGCGATCACTCATTTTTTCATTAACAAAGGAACATTAACAAGTCACAATTATGAGGAGAAGACCGAGGGGCCAATCTCTATAGGACTGCAAACCTCATCATGTCATTCTTGGTCCTTGTTTGTTTGTTTTGTTATTCTTGGTCCTTTGGAAGCTTTGCCAAGAAGAGTGAGTGCTTTTCTGAGTTAACTTCAGTTGGCATCTAGTCGAAGTCGGAGAGGCTCAATCTGAGGAGCTAATGGGGCTAAAGCGTAGATACTGAGCTGGGAAATATTAAATCCTCTACAATACACGTCCGTTTCTAGCCAATGCACACAGCTCTGCCACTAAATTTGCAACTCAGGCAGCAAGATCGTCCTAATTCTGCGGCCCATAGGAGTTTATGACGATTACTGCAATACAATAAAGCAAGGAGAACTGTAACAGTGACGTAAAACCTGCAAGTTCACCCCAAATCCGCTGAACTCGCGTTCGCCAAACCTACCGAAGCAGCCCAAGACTCGCCTGCTCCAGTCCCAGGAGACTGGGCCGCATGCGCAATGCCCTCCTCGCGGCCTAAACTGCGCGCAGGCGCACTGTGTCCGCCGGCGCCGAATCCCTCCTCCGCCTCGCCACACCCCACAGGCCCTCTTCAGTGCGCTTGCCTGGTCGCTTAAAAGTCGGTGGAAAGGAGGGCGGGGCAGAAGGCTGAGAGAAGAGAGGGCACCCCCGGGCGCCAGGGTGCATTGTGGGAAGGAGGCGGCAGCGTCCCGGGCGGGCGGGAGGTGCACCAGCGGCGGCGGCGGCGGCGGCGGTAAATCCTCCCGGCCGCTCACAGCACTGTGGAGCCGCGTCCCCAGGCCGGCCTCGGACCGCGCGCCCCTCCTGGCCCTCGCGGCTCCTGCGCGCCCGCCCCTCCCCCGCGCGCCGGCCCAGCGGAGCCGCCGGCCGGCCTGGCTCCCCTCCCCGGCCCCGACGGGCGGGCGTGCTGCCCTGAGGAGGCAGGGAGGGGAGGGCTGGGCCGGCCGGCGGGCGGGCGACGATGCCGAACTTCTGCGCGGCCCCTAACTGCACGCGGAAGAGCACGCAGTCAGACCTGGCCTTCTTCAGGTTTCCGCGGGATCCGGCCAG